>NDXB01017329.1:14671-30659 GCA_002631895.1 Agapornis roseicollis | reverse complement strand
TAGACCTCCATGTCCTTTTTATGTTGAGGACACCAGAACTGCACACAATACTGCAGGTGAGGTCTGATGAAAGCAGAGTAGAAGGGCAGGATCACCTCCTTCGACCTGCTGGTCACGTTTCTTTTGATGCAGCCCAGGATACGGTTACAGAGATGTATGTTCCACTTGCAGCAACATTACCTCTCACTCTTCTTGCAAGTGGTAACAGAACAATGAGAGAATTAAATTAAAGGGATTTGACCACAGTATTGTGAGAACCATCCTCTGAAGTCTAAAACAGTGTTTCTGAAGAAAGGAAGTTCTGGCAGACAAGATTCACCTATGAGTTTGTGAAACCTCATGAATGCCCCTGGGATATTTTTGGCCCTCTGGCTAAGAAAATTAACCTTCTGCATATTAGATGGTAGAGGATCCTCACAAACATCATGAGAACCTCCTGCTTAATATGATGGGGACAAACCACCCTTCCTTTCTGTGGGATGCTGGAACGAGAGATGAAAGCCCCTTAGTTGTTTAAACCCTAATCTGTGCAGTTTGTTATAAAGATATATTCTGATACCTCTGACTGCATTCCACCTTTCACAGTAAGGGTGGGATTCTTTTCATAAGGTTTTAAAAGCAAGATGCATAGTCAAAGCATAATGCCTTTGTGTCAGCCGACATGTACAAACCAGAGTCCTCTTAGCTCAGAGATGGATTCTAAGAACCTCTTAAGAATGACCATTTCTCTTCAATGAGCATAGAAAGACTCTAGACAGCTACTCTAGAAAAGATTCCTCATATAAAAATGGCCAGAGTTAGGTCATACAAATAACATCTTCAGTGTGTAGTGTTGGCTGTGTAATATACGTTACAATATAGCCCATCTCCTGGTGGAATAGGCTGTGGCATTTTTTGCACAACTAGCTTTTCTTTCTAGGTAGGTTTTATGTTGCCAGGAGGGCGTTATCAAGACCTGTTCTGCCTTCTGCCAGAGCACCTCAGACCAGAGGGTAGAAGAACCAGCTGTACAGGGCATAACATGAGAACAGTCACCAAAGTTAAATATCCAGTAGTGTCTGAGAAGGCCTTCCTCACCTCTGATGTAGAAAGGCCCCTCCAAGGGGAGGAGGAAATTGATGGGTGAAAATAGAGAACTTGCTACTGACTCTCTGGAAAGTATTTAGTAGTGTCCCTGATTTAAGGTGACCATAACCTTCTAAGCATGTGGATTTTGTGGGCGTTAGCACCCTTACCACAATCTGCAGTTGTGCTGATTTGAGGACTGGTGCAGAGTGCAGGTAGTGCCCCATAAGAAATTTTCATCCAGTAAGCCAACTTCTTAAGATACAAGTCAGTTCAACCTGCCCGCCATCAAGGTAACCAGCTTAGCAGTCAGACTAGTGAGCAATTAAAAAGAGTACTGGCAACTGAAAAGCATTTGCAGTAAATGGCTACCAAAGTTTGAAAAGATTCAAATACTTACAAGACTGGTAGTCTTCTTTTCATCTTAATCACATCAGTGGAAGTAAGGGCTGCAGGATCTTGCCATAGGTGGGTAATAGACCTTTTAACTTCCATTTTTTTTTTTAGGGGGATTAAGTAGGTTGGTCTTTCTTTATGTAAAACTGTGATTCATCCGTCATGTCAACAGCATCATATTCATAAATATACCACCATGTCTGGTGTTTTCCACTGAAATTGGCAAATGTACATAGAAAGAAGTGAAATGAAAATTTCAGGAATTTCCAATTGGGCTTAGCAAGTTGTGAAAGAAGAGTGATGACTGCTATCGATGTAAAGAGTTATGAGCTGCCTGGTTCTTCTGTTTTATGGAATAGCTTAGCCACAGAGCATACCTACTTCACTGCAACTGTGGCCTGGTCCTGGCCATAGCCTTAATTTTTCTGAGGATGTTATTCATAAATGTTCTCTTAATCAAGCCCAGATCCTGAATTTTACTGTAGAGGCCAAACTAATCGCCAGGATGCATGAGATGCCAAACCCTAGAAGGTAAAGCTAGATTTTGTGTGTCCTGGCTCAGAGAACCACTATGTTTCAAACCTGAAGTAAAAAGTGGGGTTTTACGTTTCTTAAATAGTTGATTTTTCCACTCCAACAATTAGAACACTGTGCTTCTCAGAGAATTCACACTGTAAAGAAGTACATCTTCATTTTTTAATTTGAACAAAACAAAAATCTATCTCTCTTTTTAAAGGATTTTTTTTTTTATTTATTCTTTCTTAAAAGAAAGAAATAAGGATTTATTCCAGAATTATCCCTGGCTAATGTGCATGGTACCACAGTGAAATGGACAGCAGTTTTCTGGGTGAAATGGCATTGCCCTGAGTGCCAAGACCCACATGGAATTTATGCCAAGGATTGTGAAGATTTCTATGTCTCTCCTGCCATCATAAATAAGAATGTTGTATCTTTCGACTGGGCAACTGGCATGTTCCCCGTTGATTACACCTTTAATTGAGGAAGAGAGAGATGAATGATTTTCTTTATTCTTTTCAGATGTAAAAGCTTCTACAGGATTAACAATCTCTTGGTTCTTGATCAAAACACTGGCTCCAACACAAAATGTTGTATGATCTCATAATATCTTAATATGCTTTTCAAAATATCATAATAACCTCATACTGGAATAATCTCACTCATTGTTAAGGAACTAAAATGATATTCAATAAGCAACATTACAACAATACTGGGGTTTTTAAGTTCAAAGTCTGCTAGCTTTCACTTCTGTGACTGTGGGAAACATTACACTTTGCCATTCTCAACCACATGAGTAAGAAGACATGAGATGAGGTGATGTGAGATGCAGTGTGTGGACATGAAAGGTGACAAACCCAAAAGCCTGTGTGCTTTTTCTCTTTGTATTGTCACTTGGTTGGATAAAAGAGGGCCACACTTTCCAAGTGCTTTCCAAGCAGCAGGTCCCTGAGTTCATCTCCACATCCTAAAAAGTTTTGTTGCCTGGGTCCACTGCCATCTCTCTAATGCAACACAGCCATATTATCCCCTGGCTCAGATGGTCGTGAAGGAGTGTATTTGGAAAAACAGCTGTCTGCCATTGTTGGTCTGTGTCCCTCCCTTTTTTGGGGGGCCACTTTTATGCTCAGGCCCTTGTCACTCACCTGAGTTATGTTGCTTGTACACATGGGCCTGATTTAACACCTTCCTAATTTTAGGCCACTATCTTTATTTTGGCCCTTATCCCAGCCCACTGATTTGATTTTCTAACCTGATCTCAGACTTGTTTTGTCACTATGGACTTTCTGATTAGTACTGTTTCCTGGCTATAGTTATTGTCACTAGACCTGTTTGGGTAAAGTGGGGCTGCTTCCTTGTTGGTGAGGTCTCTGCCCCTGCCTAACTTCCTGTGACTCTTGGCTCCCTAAAGAGCAACTTGTCTTTGCTGCTCCATGATGTGTTTCACCACTTCATTCTTTCATCACAGTGGTTATAAAATACTGCTGTAAGAGTATATGATATTCTGTGACCTTAAAAAAAAAAATATTACTAATTCAATGGGAATCCTATCCTATCATCAGAAAAGATTCACAACCCAGTAATCTACTAGGCAGATACACTAGACAGATATCTTCATCCTAAGGGAATTACTCCTACTCACAACATTCCTCCACAATGTAAACTTGAAATATCTCACTTGTCTTCTGGACCCTAAAGAAGACTTTATTGTGCTGGGCAGATAGTTCAGGACTCTAAAGGCTGGGTCAGATGAGGAAAAGCTGGAAGAGCTCAGTCAATGAAGGAAAAAACTGTAAGACAAAAAAAAAAATCCTCAGCAAAATCCAGCGGAAAACAACAAAAAACACTAATCGTGTTTCCTTTAACACCAAAGCCAAAAGGAATTTTGCCATGGACTTGACTAAGAACTGGTGAATGTAGAAGTATGTTCTCGTCAGCATTTCTTAATTTATCCTTGTCTGTATTCCAGAGTAGTCATATAACATTTTGACACTAGGTGCAGGATTGGATATGATTGAGTATCACGAGCCATTTGCAGCAGGCATGAGTTAGACTTACGGTGTGTCAGAAGCAATCCATGTCTGAGTTAGACCTAAAGCACTTAATACTGAAAGTTATGTTCTTCTACAAAAAGCCCACTCAATGCAGCATTGCTTTTCACTGCCTTCTTTATCATGAGAAGTGGTGTCCAAAATTAAAGTATAAATTTAGGAGTGATTTTATACAGATGAATATTAGAATTGCACCTACCCTTCTCACAAAGGCTCTAGAGATGACCAAAGATAACTTCTAGTGTGTTAGAATAGTTAGGGTTGGAAAGGACCTTAAGGTTCCATCATAGGCAGGGATGCCCTGCACTAAACCATGTCACCAAAGGCTCTGTGAAACCTGGCCTTGAACACTGCCAGGGATGGAACATTCACAGCTTCCCTGGGCAACCCATTCCAGTGCCTCACCACCCTCACAGGAAAGAACTTCCTTATATCCAACCTAAACTTCCCCTGTTTAAGTTTGAACCCGTTACCTCCTGTCACTNTGGCCTTGAACACTGCCAGGGATGGAACATTCACAGCTTCCCTGGGCAACCCATTCCAGTGCCTCACCACCCTCACAGGAAAGAACTTCCTTATATCCAACCTAAACTTCCCCTGTTTAAGTTTGAACCCGTTACCCCTTGTCCTGTCACTACAGTCCCTAATGAAGAGCCCTTCCCCAGCATCCCTATAGGCCCCCTTCAGATACTGGAAGGCTGCTATGAGGTCTCCACACACCTTTCTCTTCTCCAGGCTGAACAGTCCCAACTTTCTCAGCCTGTCTTCATATGGGAGATGCTCCAGTCCCCTGATCATCCTTGTGGCCTTCCTCTGGACTTGTTCTAACAGCTCCATGTCCTTTTTATGTTGAGGACACCAGAACTGCACACAATACTGCAGGTGAGGTCTGACGAGAGCAGAGTAGAAGGGCAGGATCACCTCCTTTGACCTGCTGGTCATGCTCCTTTTGATGCAGCCCAGGATACGGTTGGCTTTCTGGGCTGCGAGCGCACACTTCTGGACTTAAACTATCATCACATCAGGCTTGTTCTCAGCAGCAAAGCCAAGCTCTTGCTCAGGTCTACTCTTTTTTCTTCCCTTGCACTACCACCTCAAACCCACCCTCCCACTACCGTAGGGTCATAATGAAACAGAGGAACGAGATCAGGGAAAAACTGCAGATTGAAAATAATCCACTATGAAAAAAGTATCTGACTAAAAAGGATAAGTCAAGAAAGTCTACAAGTAATTTTACCAGCACAATTGTGAGTATAGTCAGAGAGTGGAAGTGAGCAGCTGTTAGTGCTCATTTTCTTATGGTGAGGCGTTGGAAGGAAGGGCAAGATCAGTTTAAATTGATTTTGTCATTGGGAGAAATGCCTGTGGAACTGTGACACAAGAGCCTAAGCATCACTGACTTCTTCAAATCTTGTGAATTCAGGCACCATTTCCAAGGTAAAGCTACAGCTCCTGGCTTTCTTAAGGAGGTCAGAAAAGTTACTGTTGTCACAGAAGATGTGCATTTGAGCTCACTATGCAAACTGCATTAAACCCTTTAAACAGTCAATTCCCCTCTTTCTATCTTTCAAGATGCCTTAGAACAGCTTACAAAATCCTCATTTCTGCTTTAAGTCAAAACATTCTGAATATCATCAGTAGACTGTTATTTCTGTGGAGTTTTGTATGCAATGTACATTACTTCTATGTACACTTATTAGTGACATTAGACACTACAAACAACATGGTTGAATGAGAAATTGAAAAGTCACATTGCTTTTGGCTGTGCAGGTAAAGATTCTGGTGGATGGTTCAGAATTCAAACTATGATAAAAAGAATTCCATAAGGATTGTGCTCAAACATTCAGTAAAAGTGTACAATGAGGGAACTGAAATGCACTTTTGAAGTTAAATGAATAGCTAGCTATATGACATATAATGGTATTATTCACTCAACTTTGTAAACATACATGATATTATAATAAAGGATGGGTATGAAAATCATTGTCTTGGGATTCTGGATAAGCATTCTGAACTGTCACTTCTTGTCCAAGTTGTCTGGATCACTTGGCATGGAAAAACTGGGTGGGGAATTGCATGAGATCAGGGAAGAAGAAAGGAAATCTCATGAGAACAGAGCTATGAGAGATGCTACTCATGGTATTTTGGCAGCTTCTCAACCTAGAAGCACACAGCAAATCAAAACCAGAAATAACAAACTCCAGATACTATTGGGAATTACCTGAACTACCAAGAGCACAGTAGTTTCTGGGACCCTACACACAGACAGAGAGGGATTGTGGCATTCCACCCTCCATTCAGCTGCTCACAGAATTGTACAGGGATGGTGTTTACTGCTGACTCATGCTGGCAGACAGACCTTATTTATTCCAAGCATGATACCAGAGGATTTTGTAGTGTATTGTTGAAACAGAGGAGACTTGCAGCTGCAATAGAGGAATGCCCCTGAGAAAGCTCCAGGAACAATTAAGCTTGAGAAGAATAGTTGGGCTTTGTCCTTACTGTGGCTATTGAAAAAACAGAAGCCAGTGGGAGGTATGCCTCAACTTGCTGCTTGTAGAGTCTGTTCAGAAAGGGGTGGTAGTTTTAACTGCTTACAAACACTTTCCTGACCAATATCGCTCATGTCTAAGAAACAAATGAATCATTTGCAAAAGAATAGTCTGCTTGTTTGTTTCTCCTTTATTGTCTATTCTAACCTTCTGCATCATGCCAGCACTAATTTTATTAGCTGCAGTTGCTCTCCCTCTGATATAATATTTTATTATGCTGGAAAGGAAACTTTGAACACATTCCCGTGTTTACAATATTTTATACTTGTTCTGCACTGAGTACAAATTATTACAGAGAAGACTCAGAATTGCAAGGTATCTCTGGCAATATAGAAACCTTCCAGTTTGGTCTTCAGGATCTGCTGTGGATTCCTTGGTAAGCATTCTTCACAGAAGGAGCTGGCATAAAAGGAATATGTTCTTACATTGGGTCATATTTTTGAGTAGCACAGGTTGGCACAGCCCCAATAACTCTGGTGGAGCTACCTCATTTATACCACGTGTGCAAGAGCCTGGTGGGTTTTCAAGGAGTGCACAAGAAAAAAACCTCCCACTAACAAGGTGAGATCATATGTTGACATAGTCTCAGAACATAAAAGATCTGAAAGACCAAGCTGACGTGTTACACCACGCTACAATGAATAATAGACCTCTATGTAGCATACAGCTAGTAAATACGTACTCCCCCAAAAGGACAGACCTCCACCAGGCAGCTGTGTTTGCTTCTGCCTCTACCACCGAACATTGTTAGCAGAGTCTGAGCCCTTAGTCTCAGGGATCAGCAAGACTGGGGCGGCTCTGCAAGGCAGAACAAGCCCAGAGCCAGTGGCAACCCCAGAACAGACAGTGATGGTGCTCTCACCAACCAGGACACAGTTCCAAAGGATCTGAATATCTAAGTCAGAGCAGTGTGTTGGTAACAGGGTACATCAACAGCCTAAGATAAAGAAAGACAATGGCAAGATAATGTCAGAAACAGGAGTGGAGATTAAGCTACTTACAGCATTCAGAGTCCTTCAAGAAAGTCCCATGAGTAAGCACAAACAGAACTGGGCACACAACGGGGCTAAGAGTTTAGATAGAGCTGCTGTGGCAACAGGCAGCAAGATGAAAGATGGAGGACCTAGGTGAGGTTGCTCAGGGAAATTAAGGTCTTTTGGTGTCCTCAGGGCATGGACAAGTAGGCAAACCACAGTAGGCAAACCTTTATATGAAACTGTGATGCAAGCAGAAAGCAAACCAGCAAAAATGTGCTTCTAAGAATTTGTTTCTCCACAGAAAAAGCATGACGTTCTGCTCCTAAGTTTGATGAAAGAGTCACAGTTTAGAAAAACTTAACACCAAAAAAATTGGTAGCTTGAAAATTGTAGGCACAGCTAAAACCACACTTGTTTTCAGCTGTACACTACAGTCCCAAGATAGTCAGAGCATAAATAGCATGGAGCAACAGGGAGGGGCTGTAGGCATTGTCTTGGGTTCAGCAGTAGCAGTCATTTTTCTCCTGCTTAGTAGCTGGTGCAGTGCTGTGGTTTTGACTTTCAGCCTGGGAACAGCACTGATAACACCAATGTTTTTAGTTGCTGCTAAGTCATGTTTACTCTGACCAAGCACTTTCTGAGTCTCATGCTCTGCCAGGGAGGAGGGGAAACCAGGAGGAACCACAGACAGAACACCTGACCTAAACTAGCCAAAGAGGTATTCCATATCACAGCACATCATGCCCAGTATATAAACTGGGGGCAGTTAACCAGAAGGGCTCAGGTTGGGCTGGGTATTGGTCGGCAGGTGGTGAGAGGTTGTATTCTCTTCCCTTGTTATGTCCCTTATCATTATTATTATTATTGGTGGTAGCAGCAGTGATTTGTGTTATACCTTAGTTACTGGGCTGTTCCTATCTCAACCTGTGGGAGTTACATTCTTTTGATTCTCCCCCCTATCCCTCTGGGAGCCGGGGGAGGAAGTAGGGGGAGTGACTGAGCGAGCTGCCTAGCTGACTGGACTTAAACCACGATAGGCATTTAGTCCAAGCTTCTTGTGCTGGGTACATTTTTCCTTTTATAAAACTAAAAGGATGTAGAGCTCAATGAAATATTGATGAAACTTCACAACCATTTTTATTGTTTGGATCCAAAAGGAAGCTTTTATTTTGCTTATAAACAGGCATTAATTTTTCTACAGATGACAGAAAAATAGGCTGTACCTTCATCATCACTATTTTTAGGTGCATCTTAATTTATTATTGGATAAAACTTGAATGCTATCTCATGGTATAGCTATCAAGTTTAAGAGTCACTTCAATGTGAATGAGAAAGATTTGTCCTTCTAAAAGACACAATCATCACAGCATGTAGTTCAAGCAAATGGAGACTGTCACATAAACTCCTGCTGGAAGGTGACTGCAGTACTTTCAAAGACATTTAAATCAAATGAGAAATGAGAGGGAGAAGAATAATCTCTTAGCCATTGCTATATAATATTGATATAAAATTATTGAAGGCATAACTCAGGAAAGTTGAATTAAAGGATACATGCTGCCTTTGAGAGAGCAAAAAGTTTTTTGCGTAAAGAGCAAATCTGAAGACACTTGACCAAGAATAGCAGGTTTCCATTTGTAGCCCTGGAAAAGATTATATGAATCAACCTAAGGACATAAATACAGATCCATGCAGCTGGAGCTCAGCCAACATGTAAAATGCCCCTGAAATATTTTAGATTGGCTGGAAGGAACTATGTTTCACCTTGCTGTACTGGATCATAGGTGTTACGTCATCTGGAACACCATACTGCAAGCAGATTTAATAGCAACACAAGATGTGTGACTCTTAATTAAGACAAACAGCAAAAAAGCTGCTCTTGAAATGAGACAGGACCTCAAAATCTCCTCTCAGAGATACCTGAAGCAATACTATCAATGAATCTGACAATGAAGTAATTTTTTTGTTGACAAATATCTACACATTAAAACCATATCAGCTTTGATGAAAACTTTCACTGAGTTGAGAATAGAATTTCTGGCCAAAATAAGTAAGTGAACAGAACAAGCCTGTATTTAGGAGACACAAGCTCAGATTCAGGTTCTGTTTTCAAGCTGAAGTTATAAGTACCTGGACCCTGCCTGAACTGTTACTCCAGCTTAGGCATCTTTTCCAAGCTCATTTTTATACACTCAATTTGTGAAAAGCTGCTTTCCCTTTTTCTGAACTTAAGACCCTCTAGGAAATGACTATGGATTTTCTTTTCCAAAGTGATTCTACCTAGCAAGCATTTATATAACTTTGAGGTGATTTGGCGTATCTCTTCTGCTATGAGAATATTGACATGGTGTTGGGAAAAAAAATTGATGTTTTGTTCATTAATTGTATTTATTTATTTATTTAAATAACTTTTTTTTTTTCTCATGGACTGTTTCAGCTGCTGCAATTTCAAAGTTGTGACTCAACATATTTGTCCATTTGGAGACAGAATTTAATCAGGTTGCAGAAACTGTTCCATACATTAAGGAGATATCTCCTGCCCTGTAATTGTGCAGTACTTATGTGTCTGAGTTCTCAGAAATCCACCTGTGCCTGTTTCTAAAGGAAACACTGATGGACCTTTTGTGCTATTTCTAAGCATCATCAAGTTGTGACTTTAACTATTCTGTTTCCGCTCAGGGAATATTCCTCAGGTATATTCCCTCTTTAGAATAGGTCTGCCCACACAAGTTACATCTTGATTCAATAAAACCACCCCACATATACCAACAATTTAAAGAAAAAGAATAAGAAACATAACCTATTGGTTTTTAAACCTTCTTACAGCCAATCACAACAACAACAACATCTAAAAGTTGCAGAATTAGTGATGCCTGGGTTACAATAATTTAGCACTTCAGCCAGTTATGTATGTGATTCCTTGTGTTTGTACATGGATATACTCATCCCTTTCACAGGATCAGAACACTATCACTTCAAATACTGTAAGCATATTGTGGCTGTCTCCACTCATGACAGCTGAGACTGTGGTGGTGAAGATGCCTGCCATGCAGAGCTTTTTAGAGTGGAGCTGGCATTTCACCTGAATTTTTCTACCTGCTGATGGACTTCTTTATCCCCTTGATTATTAAGCTTTTATAGCCTTTCCAGAGACGATGTCCAAGACTGCTTTGCTCTCTTTCATTGCCAGTTGTTATACCTGGTTCATTTTTGTGCTTCTACTGAATGTCTGGCCTAGAGCCCAAAAATCCACTGTTATCCCTCCCCTGAGTGGAATAGAGTTAATTACTATGCCTGAAGAATAACCAGAAACCCACAGAATTTCTTCCAATAAGAAACCCTAGTAATTTTGCCATCTGTGGAAGTTTTTTGAACCACAGCAGTCCAAATGCAAAATTTCTGATGGAAGTCCACCAGGAATTCACAGTTTTTATTTAATTAAAACCTGTAAAATCTTTTACTCCCCTGGCTCTGGCCATGAGAAAAGCTAAATTACCCATGATTTGAAAACATATAAAGATCAAATGAATTTCAAGTTGTCATGGAATCAGATTGTTATGTCAGTAGCAGACCTCTGTAGCTGCAGATAATCAACCTTCATTACTCTGACACTGTTATCAAAATATATATCCATGATGCTTGCAGTGCATGAGATGATTGGTAATTGTGCTCACTTTGGGCTGGGTGCTTTGATAGCAAAATGTATTTCACTAGCAGACTTGACACACAAATTTGATTGTGTAGCATGATAGCATTTTAGTGGCAGTGCTCAGTCTAACGTTTTGTATCCCCGCATCTGAACAAACGAAGCTCTAAATGCTAAAGCAAAATATTCATAAAAATGTGATCGTTTCATGTAACATTCTTGAGATATTTTGCCAACAAATAAACAGCACACACCACCTTATTCTTCTTCCTTATTAGCCTGGCAGAATTAGGAGGAAAACAAATTTTCCATGTTCCAAATACCAGCACGAAAAGCCTGACAATTAAACTCCCTTTCCTTCAATGTGATAAAAACTCAAACAAGAAGAAAAGCCACAAAGCTCCCAGCTCAGGCCAACAGCTTGCCTTTTGCCATTCTGAAGATATCATTATTTTATTTTAGTGTTTTCTTTGTTTGCATGATACTGAATTTTAAGAGCTGGCATGTCAGTCTTAACCCTTGATTTTTATGGTTCATGCAGAATTGTAACAGAACATTTATGTGAAATAAAGAAGTTTGGGAAAATAGAGTTAAAGCTACTTTTTAAGAACTTAATTTCCTTCTTTGTCTTGAGATGGGAGGGATTCAGTAATACAAAGAAACAGTCTGGGATTCAGATCACATTTCTAATACTAACTTTAGACAAAAGATGGAGCACCTAAAGATGTTAGTGGGGTATTTTAGGTGCTTAGTCTCTGTTTATGTTTTTCTCTGTTTTCTAAAGAGTTCAGAGCCAACTGAAACTGTGCTTTGTGCTGCATTCTGGAGTTTGGCCTGAGGTTATTACACTCCAAGTTATACTCACCTCTCTGACTGAGGACCTTTATTAAAATCTTTTGTCTTTTCTTGCAAATAAGCAGTTCTGAGCTCCTCCTGGTGGGTATCAAGATAACGTACTCCTTCTCATGGCCACAATACAATTGCCAACTGTAGCATTTGGGGCCCCAAGATACAAAACCTAATCTACATCTTTAATCTTAATGAGAGGAGGATCAGCCTTGTTCTAGAATGCCTATTAATCTTTATGTGAAAGAAAGGACCAAAAGTCATAATGCCTCAGAAATCATATTTGAAGAAGCAGTTTTTTCTGCTGCATTTCAGCCAATGTCCTATGAAGTTAAGCTCTTCAGTAAGTAAGAGTTGTGTCTCCAGCATTCTACATAAGCAGAGATCTTTGTTCCTAACTTTCTTGGACAGATTCCTTATTCTTTTACAACAGTATGGTTGTAGAGACTCAGGGTTTCTGTGGCCTAAAAGCAATTTGCATGGTTTAAGCCAAGCTGCAACTCAGAACCATGCAGCCACTCTCTTACTCCCCCCAGCTCCTGGTGGGATGGGGAGAGAAGAACAGAAAGAACGTAACTCCCATGGGTTGAGATAGGAACAGCCCAGTAACTAAGGTATAACACAAATCACTGCTGCTACCACCAATAATAATAATAATGATAAGGGACATAACAAGGGAAGAGAATACAACCTCTCACCACCTGCCGACCAATACCCAGCCTATCCAAGCAGTGATTTAGCCCTTCTGGTTAACTGCCCCCAGTTTATATACTGGGCATGATGTGCTGTGGTATGGAATACCTCTTTGATTAGTCTGGGTCAGGTGTCCTGCCTCTGCTTCCTCCTGATTTCCCCTCCTCCCTGGCAGAGCACAAGACTCAGAAAGTGCTTGGTCAGAGTAAACATGACTTAGCAACAACTAAAAACATTGGTGTTACCAGTGCTGTTCCCAGGCTGAAAGTCAAAACCACAGCACTGCACCAGCTACTAAGCAGGAGAAAAATGACTGCTACTGCTGAACCCAGGACAGGAATAAAACAGATTGACAGGCATGTGTTAGACATTTAACATCTCTGGAGCAAGAATCTTTTCATTGTCTAATGCTTTTAGATTGTAATGAAACAGTATGGTCGTGGAAATCTGAAGCAAGTAGTATTTATGCAGATTAAATTATTTGTGTTGGGTGCAATGCTGCCCATTTTTGTTCCTTTCACATGAGTATCCTTTTGAACATGATTTGCTGCCAGGAACATTTTCAATAAATTTTAAGGAACTTTGAGCATTCATAAGAAACAAACTCCTCATTCAGACAGGCTGAATGAATGAATAAAGAATTCAGATTGCTCATTCATTACAGACCTACCTGAGACAAACAATACCCTGTGACTAATGCATCAAATTAAAACTGGACAACAACGATCAAATTTCAATTTTTAACAGGGAGCAGCTATCTGAATCATTTATAGATATGGCTTGTCAGAACAAGCAAGCAATAAATGAATTGAAGAACCTTTAAAGTTTCTCATGGAGGTGCCAAAACATCAAGAGATACTAAATGAGGTTATTAGGGATTGTTCACAAAAGAATAGTAAAATACCTTACAGCAAGATGTTGATTCAGACAAACAGAACTGAAGGCTGAGGAAAAGGTAAATTTGTGCAGAATGATACAAAGAAAATCGGAATTCCAGCAGTATTACATCTCATAGAATCATAGAATGGCTAGAGTTGGAAAGGACCATAAGATCACCCAGTTCCAACCCCTCTGTCACCTCCTTCGACCTGCTGGCCATGCTCCTTTTGATGGCCCAGGATATGGTTGACTTTCTGGGCTGCAAGCACACACTGAAGCAGGCTCATGTTCATTTTCTCATTGACCAGCACCCCCAAGTCCTTCTCCGCAGGGCTGCTCTGACCTATTTCTCTTCTCTGCCCAACCTGTAGCTGTGCCTGGGATTGCTCCGACTCAGGTGTAGGACCTTGCACTCGGCATAGTTAAACTTCATGAGGTTCAGCCCACCNTCATGTTCATTTTCTCATTGACCAGCACCCCCAAGTCCTTCTCCGCAGGGCTGCTCTGACCTATTTCTCTTCTCTGCCCAACCTGTAGCTGTGCCTGGGATTGCTCCGACTCAGGTGTAGGACCTTGCACTCGGCATAGTTAAACTTCATGAGGTTGGCATCAGCCCACCTCACAAGCATGTCAAGGTCCCTCTGGATGGCATTCCTTCCCTCCAGCGTATTCACCAAACCACACAGTTTGGTGTCATTGGCAAACTTGCTGAGGGCGTACTCAATCCCACTGTCTGTGACAAAAATGGTAAACAGGATCAGTGATTGAATTACTTAGCTCATAATGTATCCCTTTCTCCAGTGAGGTTTTTTGTAACCATCATCAAGAAACTGCAGAATTCATATGGTTAAGACTGCTACTCTGTCTATCCTCAGCTCATGATTTCTTAGCTGAATTAAAAGAGCACTGGGAGTGCAATGGACAAAAACAAACACACTTTTGCAGCTGGACTTGAACAAACCAATGAATAGTGCATAGCATAAGAGAGACCTGGTTAAAAGGGTGCTCCTCTCAGGAATGCTTAAGGCCAAGACAGACTTCAGCTGCGCTGCATTTCCTTGAATATTTCTGCTAACATACAGTCATCCATGAACCCTCCACACATTTGTTTTTGAGAATTTTAACTCATTCTAAGAAAGAGATGAATTAAGGTGTAAAAAATGTATATTTCAAACAGACAAATTTATGGATCTGAACTCTGTGCTGGCATGGCCACAACCCTGGGAATGAGATATTACTGCTCTTGGGATAGAGTGTTGATTTTTCTGTTGGGTATTTCTAAGCATTAATGCTCCAGGCAGGAGGGTCTTTCATAGTTATTCATTAGGTTGGTTGCTTCTTGGGAGGGCAGTTAATCCCTCCCTCACCTCCAAGCTCCCCCTCTTCCTCTCAGCATCCTGTAGAGCTGTCTCCAGCCAGCCAGGATCCTCTGTCTGGGTGTTACTGGATGAAAAGTTACAGAATTCATCCAAAGACTTCCCTGTAAAAGCATGGGGAAGAACAGGCATGATGGAAAGGTTGTAAGACTATAGGTCTAGAGAGGGAGAGGTGTGCGGGAGCAGTTTTGCACACAGAGATGATTATGAGCATATTTTCTACCACCTACTAGAGTCATGCTGGGTATCCTGTCGGACAGGTTCCATTTGCTTTCATATGTACTTCCATAACAAATTTATTTATAAGGCCACCAGAAGCCAGTTAGCTAGACACAAATCTCAAATCATTATGATGCTGCATGTATTATGGAAATAAATCAAAAGGCGGCTTTCAGTAAAAAACCCCATGGCTGGAATAGCTACTGCTGGGTTCCTGAAGATGCCAATGCCCCTATGTCTTTAGCATTTCAGTGTATGTTTTGGCCACTGGAGGCTCAGTTTTTCAATTAAGGATCAAAAAAACAGCTTCGGGTAAATTTCCGAGCATAGACAATGAGATTCTTGTTCTTCATGAAAAATTGTATTTATTTAAGCTTTAAATTTGTGTTCATATTTTCTTTTAAAGAGTGCAGTAGTGATGGAACTGGGCCATATCATGTTTTTTAAAAAAATAAGCTATGAAAATCTTATTGAAAACAGAGCAAGAGACTTGCATGAAGATGCTGACAATTATGTACCATAGGGCAAGTAGCCCAGGGAGAGAGGAAGTTCAGCTCAGCTGGAAGTGGGGGATCTTTTGCTTTTCTGCTGTCTTGTTTTCTGGGTTAAGGAAACATATTCTTTGATCTACACCAATCACTCCTTACAGCCTATTGGGAAAACTTTGTCCTCCTGTCATTGGCAAAGAGAGATATTAATGGGAGACATGTTTTGGTTTGGGTTTTGGTTTGGGTTTTTTATTTTTTGTTTTGTTTTTTTTTTTTTTTTTTTTTTT
>NDXB01017329.1:0-14536 GCA_002631895.1 Agapornis roseicollis | reverse complement strand
TTTTTTTTTTTTTTTTTTTTTTTTTTTTTTTTTTTTTTTTTTTCAGCAGGTAGTGGGGCAAAAGTGCCATAATACCAGTCAGAAAAATAAGTATATTCAGAAGGCTACATTAGAACAGCACTTCAGTCTCATACACTTCATTCTGGATTAAAAAGGTTTTACTGTAGTATATGTAGTTTCTAGTGAAGCAAACCAGGTTTTAGTTACCTCTGCTGTAATGAATGCAGGCCACCTCCCTTCATAGGAATGTTAACAGTACACTATGAACTGTAAACCATTTAGCTGATTTTGACGTGTTTTCAGGATGGCTCTGGTTCCACCCCCAACCCCTTACAGATCTGTAGCAGTAGAGCAAATCATCTCCCTTTTTTCACTTTCTGTGTAAAAGTGTTTTTCCAGTCTTTTTCCAGCAAGAACATGAAAGCTGCATTGCCAAGGGAACACACTGTCTCACACAGTGGTCAAAAGTGGAAGAGGCAGAAGCTAATTTGTTTACAAATATTATGAGAGTCCATGATCCCAGTGGGTGTAATACAGCAGAATTAGGAAAAAATATTTTCAACTCCACCTAAAACTCAAAAAATCTGAGTGTGCGGATGCTTACCAGAACCAAGTAAAACTACAAATATTTGTATATTGATTAACCCTAAAATTTACCAAAGTCCTTTAATCCTTTCCTATCTTCAAATATTCAGCCTGCTTAGAAACAAAATACTTTGCTCAGCCTTGGTAGTAAATATCATGAAACTCCACTTTTATGGGATTTCAAGCCCTGCTTCTTTGAAGCAATGACTGATATGTCAAATATCTTAATATATAAAGCATAGTTCTCACTTGTAGGCACTCAGGAATTCTAGTTTCTTGACATACACTATCCACGTGAAATGCTCCAGTATCCATATGAAATAAACAGATTGTTGCTGTGGAGAAATCAGTGTTGAGTGACTAGAACTAGACATTAAGCCTGTATTTAATACCTGGCAACAAAACTAAATACCTGATTATCTGCATCATTGATTACACACTGTGAAACTACTACAGTAAATGAGACAGGCTGGTTAATGTGTACCTTGCTACACTTTAAGA
Source organism: Agapornis roseicollis (assembly GCA_002631895.1). Taxonomy (NCBI): domain Eukaryota; kingdom Metazoa; phylum Chordata; class Aves; order Psittaciformes; family Psittacidae; genus Agapornis; species Agapornis roseicollis. Next base: position 13,450 of record NDXB01017329.1, on the reverse strand, counting down.
AAAAGAGGAGATGCTTATGAAGAGAAGCTTATGAAGAGATGCTAATGAGACCGGAACATTGAAGTTGCTAAAACAAAAGAAAGGCTGGAGCTTGGACTATACAGACAAGGCTCCTTTCAATTCAGGTTTTTTTTTTAAAGGGAAAAAGAGTTTGAAGTTTTTTATTCTTTAGTACAGAATACTGAACATGCTGAAAAATATTTTCTTCAGAATACTGAAAAAAACTTGTGCCTTTCAAAACCATCTGCTAGGCAGCAGCACAATTCTCAAATCTGAACAACATAGATTTTCAATAATGAGACAATTCACTTCTTACTTACAATGTCCTCTAACCTTCCAAATCATCCTGAGTTTACTCAGTATTTTCTAGAATGCCAGATAATTTGCTAGGGGGGGGAAAGAAAAAAAAGAAATTCTGGACTACAATGAAGGATGTAAAGTATCCATACTGTGATTTTAAATGCAAAATCTGAGCAAGGCCTAAGAAAGATTTTCATTGTGTTACAGTGCAACTGCTTGCATTTAAAAAGCCTACACCCTAGTCTTAATACAGCTTTGATGAACCTTCTTCATAAAAGTGTTGGCAAACATGAATTTTCAGTCAAGGAGGATTTGAAAGATAGCATTAAAAGACTCTTGGTTTCAGTTCCTCAGAGAAGCTGTGGCTGTCCCACCCCTGGCAGTGTTCAAGGCCAGGTTGGATGGGGCTTTGAGCAACCTGGTCTAGTGGAAGGTGTCCTTGTACATGGCAGGGGGTTGAAACTGGATGAGATTTAAGAAGCCTTCCAATCTAAACCATTCTATGGTTCTGTGATTCTGTGATTCTATTGTGGTTTACATTTTCTTGATATATTCTGCCTCAATTTTCTGGAAGATTTATAAAGGGTTTAGATTCCAAATATTTCAACTTCACTTTTGAAATTTGTCTTATTTACATAGTGTAGACTCTAAAAAATTATCATATACTGACTACTTAATCCTTTTTTGCTCTCATTCTCTAAACAGAAACCCATCTTCAGATATAACTCTTATTTCCACCATAATCTCTTGATTCTTGATGATTTGAACCATTAATATTACTTGTAGCTATAATTCACTATTCTGTTGGTTGATTAAACTGAATGAGTTCTGTGCATTAGGTGTTTACTGGTTATTTATAATTTAACAGTAAATATAATCTAATGAGAAGAAGCCTCAAGGAAACAAACATATTTTCTTTCTGAGGGGTAAATAACTAAAGGATGAGCTCATTGTTAGGTCATATTCTAGGCATCCTGGATCGAATGTTTAAACATTCTAATTGTGAACTACATTGTAAGATTTGCTGTCAAGTTGTTTTTTTTTTTTTTTACCCTCTGGATCATGCAACTACATGTTATTTAGATATCTTGGAAATAAGGAAGAAAAGATGAGAAAAGTAAGGAAATATCTGACCTTTTAAAAATCAAGCTAGTAATAAATATAACATTAGATGCTAGGTAGATGCAAACACTACAATATTTTGTGTTTGCTTTTCTCTAGCAGTTTTCACAGAAGTGTGATTTGCAAAGAAGCAAACTATAAAACAGAAAATATATTTTGTATCTTCATTGTGAAATTCACAGCTCTGTTCCTCAGATATGAAAAGTCTCGGCTCTGCTATCAACGAGATGCCTAAAAGGCTGGGGAATTGTTGTTATTTGCTTGGAAATTCATGGATTCAGTTTGTGGTTTTCATCACTTTTTCAGTTCCTTCATTTAACAGGATAAAAAAATAAACCAGAATGGATTGAAAGACTAAGTTATCTGGAAATATACAGCTTAATGCTAGAGTCTAACAAGTTACTTGTCAAAATTCCAGTTTCTTCAAACTAGAAAGCAAAAATTACAACATTATTACTAAAAGAAACCTAAAGTACTGACCTTAATATTAAACAGATTGGAATGGAATAATTAGGTGATGCAGTTCACAATACAATGCTTTTCTGTTTATTGTGCATATTGGTGGCAATAATAAGTACAAGCAATGGTACTAGTTTGGTTATGTGTTATAAAAAGGGGTCTAACCAGTATGGAATTGCCACTGCGTAACACACTGTACAAACAGGAAGGGACATGTTTTGCCTATGCTACTTACACTGCCCAACAAAAATTATTATATGCCTTGTTCTTTTCTGAAAAAGTGCCGCTGAATGAAAACGACTGATATCATGTGCTGGCTCTTCAAACTGAAGCATGAATTTCCAAAGCAATAGAATCCTGAGGAGACTTCAATTGTATGTGTCCCGATTTTACATGTTTTCCCAGTAGAATATGTAAAATAGATTTTAAAAATGGAAATGCAGCTAGGTCTTGCATGTTAATTTGTGTCATAGGCATGGATAAATAGGTCCTTAGTGTTCACGCTTTTAACTTTTTGCTGAAGATGATGAGCACACAGTGGTGCCTGATTCTATGATGCAGTTTAGCTCCTGCAGCCCCGGGAGATGCTTTGTGATTATTGCATTTGAACCCCTGCTCCTCTCCCCTGTTATTTGAAGGTATTAATACTAAAGGTCAAAGAGCCGAAAGACAAATGAAAGAAAGCAAAATATTTTTTTAATTTCATGATTCATATCCCTATCCTATGATTCTGGGAGTACGGACTTCTGATTTTTTGGACATTTATATTGGGCTATAATGAAAATAAGAAAAAAATGTCTGTATATTGCCATATTGAATTATATTATATTGGAATGGGACACTGCATCTCTCTGTATGCTTTCTGTGGCTTTTAAAATGCCACAGATGCCTGAAGAGAATCTGTACCTCTTGATCAATGGCTACAGCTAGCTAATTATGAGAAAGAAAGAAAGCACGCATGTGTGTGTAGTTATAATGGTGCATGACAAAGCAAGTATGAAAGTGAAATCCATTGGGCACCCAATTTCTCTTCAGTATGCTCTTGGAGGACCACCAGAGATAACTGAGTCATTGACTACATAAATGTGAATGGGAAACCTTATAATCTGGAAGAAAAGTGTGGTGGGTTGACCATGACTGGGCACCAGCTGCTCATCAGAGCTGTTCTATCACTCCTCCTCAACTGGACAGGGGAGAGAAAATATCAAGAAAGGCTCCAAAGGCTCGTGGGTAAAGGAGAGGGCAGGGAAATATCACTTGCCAATTACTGTCATGGGCAAAATCAACTCAGCTTGGGAAAATTAGTTTAAATAATTGCCAATTAAATCAAAGCAAGGAAATAAGAAATAAAAACAAATATTAAAAACACCTTCATCCCACCATTCCCTTCTACCTGGGCTTAACTTTACTTGCAAATTCTCCACCTTCTCCGTTGGCAGAAGGGCGAATGGGGATTGCTGTTAGTCTGTCAAACACTGTCTCTGCTGCTCCTTCCTCCCCAGGGGAGGACTCTTCACACTTCTTTCCTGCTCCAGTGTGGGATCCTTCCCACAGGAGACAGTCATCCATGAACTTCTCCAATGTGAATCTTTCCTAAGGTGCTGTAGTTCTTCACAAACTGCTTCAGTGAGGGTTCCTTCTGTGGGTGCAGTCTTTCAGGAATAGGCTACTCCAGTGTGCCTGGAGAGCCTTCTCCCCTCATTCTACACTGGCCTTGGTTTCTGCAGAAATATTTCTCTCACACATTCTCACACCTCTCTCTGGCTGCAATTGCTGTCACAGAGCAACACTTCCCCCTTCTTAAACACATTATCCCAGAGGCATTTCCACCATCAGTGATGCTGAGCTGGCCAGCAGATGATCTGCCTTGGAACCAGCTGATGTTGGACCTATTGGACAAAGGAAAAGCTTCTAGCAGCTTCTCACAGAAGCTATCCCTGTAGCTCTCCCACTACCAAAACCTTGCCATACAAGCCCAGTACTGAGGGAAGTTTTTTGGCTATCTGTCATCCAGTGACTTGCAACTATGGATGACTGGAGTCCATGTCCTCCTGGGTGGTACCTCCAGGTGTTCTGTGTACAGTCTGGTTCCATCTGTTGAGTTAGATGCTTTCTCCCACTGAGTCATAGATGACAGAATGCTTGCTATCTCATGAGCAGCCTGAGTTCGGCTTCTTCCAGCCATGAATTCTTCTGGTGGGGAGCTGTACTGCCAGCAGACTGAGGGCCAGGTGACTGGGCTCTTAAGAACTGGGGCTGTATTTTAGTCTGGACTCTGATATGAGCTATGAATTAGCTTTGGTTAGCCTGGTAGTCTGGCAAGTCACGGTTAAAGAAGAAGCTTCTTTCCAAAGAAAGCAATTAATCCTATTTCTGATACTGCTCCATGTATTGCTATGAATGTTTGAGGCCCAAAACCTTCTTAAAGTCTTTTTTGGGGAAAAAAAAGAATAATGTGTTAATGACTTTCAATCCAGCCATTAAATAAATTATCAATTTTGTTTGAACCAATGCAATGTCCATTTACTCAGGTTTTATTGTAGACTGACAACTGACTGCACAGTGAATAAATGGAACAGCTGGAAGCTGTCAGCCTCAAAACATGACCAAAAATAATTTTTGTTTTTAAGAGGATTATTTTATTTTCACAAAGCTAACGGAGTATTTTTGGAATTTTGATTTTACTCCAGTAGTGGTTAAAAAAATAATTGCTTCCCAATATTTGAAATCCAGACCTTGTAGTATTGAGAAATCAAAATGAAATGGCCCCAAGCTACTACAAAACCAATTGAGTTGATAGTTTTCACTCAGATCTATGCAGACACAAAAGAAGCAAAACCTCAGTAAAAAAAATTAAAAAAGTAAGAAGCCTTTTAGATGGTCATGTTGGCTAATTTGTTACTGTGATAAACTCAGATGCTTTTTTGTTGTTTTCCTGTTTGTCTTTGAGCATGTAAGAAGGTATGGTTTAAGCCACAGTGAAACACGGACCCAACTCCATCCATATTCTGTTCAATGCAAGGTCAGTGTCTACGGCTTATAATAACTCTTACTCATTTGCATTGTAAACAGCATCTAAATTCTAGCTTTGGAAACAAAAAAAAAAAATTGAAATGGATTTTCTGATAAATGCCTTATCTTCCTATTTAGTCTGACACCAGGCCAAGTGTTATACGAAGATGGCTTTTTGCACTCCAAAGCAGGGATGGGCTAGCTTGGATCAGGGCTGTTCACATTTCTTGTGTCTGAGGAGACGAAAACAGTTGCTTACTGATAATAAGAGGTATCTGTAATTCACAAGAGCTACCATTCATTTGTCCCAACAGTTTAGGGTCAGGTAAGCAATACTGCACCTCACTAAATTTACTGTAATGTGAACAGCAGGTCAAGCACACTTTTATAGCTTTTTCTTGTATGTATAGAGTAGGTTATCAGCTGTAATAATGAAATGGGCAATCAGAGATAGATAGTACCTTTACAAAATATTTTCCTGCTAATAGCCCCCTTCCTATGCAAAATAATGTCATCTCCAGCCAATGCTGCTACAGAACACACCATCTGGAGCCCATCTGTGCTGTGCCTGAAGTAGTCCTGTATGTTGAGTTTGCATAGTTATGGAGCAATACAGAGTCCTGCCTTGCTTCCAGCAGGCATCAAGTCATATGTGTCACACAGGCATGTTCACATGAGGCTTTTTAGAATCATAGAATTATAGAATAGTTAGGGTTAGAAAGGACCTTAAGATCATCCAGTTCCAACCCCCCTGCCATGGGCAGGGATACCTCACACTAAACCATGCCAACCAAGGCTCTGTCCAACCTGGCCATGAACACTGCCAGAGAGGGAGCATTCACAGCTTCCTTCGGCAACCCATTCCAGTGCTTCACCACCCTAACAGGAAAGAACTTCTTCCTTATATCCAATCTAAACTTCCCCTGTTGAAGCTTTAAACCATTACTCCTTGTCCTATCACTACAGTCCTTAATGAAGAGTCCCTCCCCAGCATCCCTAGAGGACCCCTTCAGATACTGGAAGGCTGCTATGAGGTCTCCATGCAGCCTTCTCTTCTCCAGGATGAACAGTCCCAGCTTTCTCAACCTGTCTTTGTATGGGAGATGCTCCCTCATGGCCCTCCTCTGGACTTCTTCCAACAGCTCCATGTCCTTTTTATGTTGAGGACACCAGAACTGCACTCAATACTCCAAGTGAGGTCTGACGAGAGCAGAGTAGAGGGGCAGGATCCCCTCCTTTGACCTGCTGGTCACACTCCTTTTGATGCAGCCCAGGATACGGTTGGCTTTCTGGGCTGCAAGCGCACACTGAAGGAGGCTCATGTTCATTTTCTCATTGACCAGCACCCCCAAGTCCTTCTCCGCAGGGCTGCTCTGAATCTCCTCTTTGCCCAACCTGTAGCTGTGCCTGGGATTGCTCCGACCCAGCTGTAGGACCTTGCACTTGGCATGGTTAAACTTCATGAGGTTGGTATCAGCCCACCTCACAAGCATGTCAAGGTCCCTCTGGATGGCATTCCTTCCCTCCAGCATATCCACCGAACCACACAGCTTGGTGTCACTGGCAAACTTGACAAGTTCTTGTTATTTTCAAATGACCCAATCCTTTGCTCAGCTATAAGCCAATTCAGTCTGGCAGCAAGATGTATCCTTCAAATCAGAATTGTCCAAATGAATTCAGAAAAGTCTTGTTTCAGACCTGATTTTTTAGTTGCACATATTAAAAAAAAAATCAAATAAAAAAATCTTGGCTGTGAACCCAATGGATAAATTTTTTAGTGTTTTTCTAAGCTAATCATATTTTTATAGATAAAAGAGTCAATTCTGCAGACATTCAGGGCTATATAGCTAGAGGATCCTGCTCATAGAACACACTGTAACAGGTCTCTTTCCTTGGCCACAGAGCCACTGCATGACACAAAGCAGACCTTATTTTTGCAGACTGGAGGACATGTTAATTATGTATACCTTTCCTTAATGGACCACCACCATGGTCAAGATATGAACCAAGCTGTGAAAACACCATTGACTCATATCAAGCTCATGTTTAGACAGTGGAAGATATAATTTTTAATAAACCTTACCCTGCCTGTGTTTTTGTATTTATTAATGTCTCTTTAGTAGTCGTAAGTCTATCACTTGTAGCTGTAGAAACTGTGCTCTGCGTAACTTCAAGTGAAACACTGCCTCCACTATCTGCACTTCTTAAACTTTTTTTAATAATAATGCATTTCCAAGTAAATACAAACCAGTTGATTATCATCTAGAAAAGGCTTTCCCTCTGAATTATGGCTTATACTGAGCATGAAAAGGAGCTGGCACAGGCAGCCTGTAAGAAAAGGACAGGATGTGAAAAATCTCCCTTTCCTTACAGATTGACTTGTCTGTCTTCCAGCTGTGGAATGCCAGCAATGAGAACAATTGGGGTCCCTCTGGCCAGTTTTCAAACAGGGACAGATGAACAGAAGTAGCAAAGAATTTCCTGAGTGAGGAGGAATGAATTCATAACTTTCAGAAACAAGAAGCCTGAATTTGGAAGTTGGAAGTGTGACCTAAACACCTATTTTCAAGACTAAATTTCACTAAGAATAGAAGCTGAAGGGAAGAGATGCAATAAATTGAGAGAATTTCCCATTCTCCACTCCACTTTCAAAGGCGAGTCTAGAATGATAAAACTCTCTAAATAAAACTTTGGCTCAGATGAGGTCAAACAGTAAAAATCCCCTTACCTTCTCTCCTGGAATATTGCCTCTCTTGGATAATTCTTGGACTGCAAGAGCTGGAACAGGGCACACTGAGTAAAACTTATGCAAAAACCTCAAAAATTTCACTATAATAAAGTGGTATTAGCTCCAAGACTCTAGCAGACCTACCTGAAAGGAATTTTAAATTAATTTGCCTTCCCTACAGTAAAACCAATGCATTGCAGTGCAGAATTCCCTCCCCCTCCTGCAGCTGGTATGACAAAGCAACTTCTTAAAATGGGGTATGTGCCATGAAGGCCTAGATGGCAGGCATTACAGAGAGATTCTGCTGCCTACTGGCCCTTAGATTTGATTAAAAGAAAGCCATCTTGTTTTATTCAGTGTATCTGGGAAGGAGTGCATCAGTTTGCTTAATAAAAGGCCTGAACCTTAGCCTGAAAGTTGGACTCCATAGCTCTGGATTTCCAGGCTGAAGCAAAGAGACAAAGTGCAAAGCTCCCAGAAAAATCCTTTCTTTGGAAAGCTCTTCATATTGAGAGCCCAGTGAAAGGGAGCAATGCCATAAGTTTGCCACCCAATTAGGGTGCTCTCGAGTGATATCTGGACATATTGTTAGAAATATGAACTGGATGTAGTTGAGATGGAGTTAATTTTCTTCCTAGCAGCCTGTATGGTGCTGTGTTTGAGACTGGTGACACTCAAACAGTGTTAGTAACACACCAGTGTTTTAGCTGTTGCTTAAAAGCCTTTGCACAGCCTCAAGGGCCATCTCTCTTTCTCACTGTACACCCTCAAGCAAGGAGCCTGAGTGGTGAGCAACAGCCTGAGAGAGAGCACTGTCTGCTGATGGTGAGTGACTGCTTCCACACCACTTGTTTCCTTTTCCACTTTTTAACTCCCTTCAGGTATTGAATTGCTTTTCTCTCGACCTACAAGGTTTCTTTCTCACTTTTGACCTTCTCTTTCTCTCACTCATCCTGCAGTGGAGGAGTGAGAGTGCGACTAGGTAGGGGCTTAGAGCCAGCTGGGGCCAATGCACTGCAAAATGGGAAGTTCATAAAGGCTTCTCTTGATGATACTGAATGAGTTGGATGTGTAAAAATTTTTATTTGGCCTCTTATTGGTTTAAGGCTAGGTGACGCAGTGAGCTAAATTGCATAGACCTGGGCTCATTTATTCAGAGGTTCATCTGCCTGTGGATTTGTACGACTAGGATATTTTTGCATTGATGGCATTAATGCTGTTAGAAGATCTCAGAGCTGACTCATGAATGACAATATTCAGTGCAGAAGTTTTCCTTTCACCATAAGTTTAAAACAGTGACAATTCCAGTGCTGAGCTCAGAAAAGATATTTCAATTTGAATATACATCTTGCTGAACAGCCAACTCCTTTTACCTACAGAACTGGGAAAGTAGGGTCAATGTTTGTGCAAGTCATGTCTTCTATTTCAGTACACTTTACTGATGACCTGAATGGAGACATTTCAAAGATGATAGGCCAACCTTATTCATCAGATGGAAGCAACTTTCAGTTGCTCTCACTTGAACCAGATTAAAACTAGGCAGCCTAGAGGTAACAAGTTTCTTATCTCATAAGAGTCCTTATCACATAAGTCTCATGNAGGGTCAATGTTTGTGCAAGTCATGTCTTCTATTTCAGTACACTTTACTGATGACCTGAATGGAGACATTTCAAAGATGATAGGCCAACCTTATTCATCAGATGGAAGCAACTTTCAGTTGCTCTCACTTGAACCAGATTAAAACTAGGCAGCCTAGAGGTAACAAGTTTCATGACTTATGTGATCCCAATCAGTTTTCACTCCTTTGATATTAATAACATCAGCAACAATGTCCCCTCTTCAAATCAGAATTAATACTTTTACATTTCTTTTTTTTAATCGTAAGAACAGCAAAGAACATATGCCAACAGTGGATAAGACGTGGGCCAAAGTCTACAGGCTTCTGGCACTGCGGCCCTGTTTCTTCCAGCTGAGGAGTAATAATTTGACACCTCTGAAGCAGCAGGACCTCATGCCCTGACAACTGCTGCCTTGTTCTATAGCTGTAAGCCATTCAAACACATGACATAAATCACAGTCAGCAACATCCATGGTGGATTTTTTTCCCACCTTAGCAGTTCTTTCTCTCTTCTGATGTGGGCTTGGAGATACACTCTGTGGTATCACTGTTAAGCTTTTCATTTATTTTTCCACGCTTACCTACACAAATTGAAATACTCCCTTTTAGACACCAGTCCAAATTATTCAAGAATACTTCTGACAGCTGCCAAGTAATTTAGAACGATACCTTCTTAACACCTTCTCAAAACAGACCTGACAACCCAGAAGAGTAAAGCTTTCCCCAACTTTTAACCATTCTGTGCATGCTGAATTTACTAAGGCTATTAATTTCATCAAAGTAGGTTTTTATTTCTTGGTTGGGTGAAGGGGCTTTGTGTTACTCTGGGCTAGAATGCACATTGCTGTGTACAAATTATTATAGTTTTCCTCCATTTGCCACCATGAAAGTCCACACTTTGGCTGATAAGACCTTAACCAAATGTGGAGAATTTTAGAAGATATAATTACTTTCAGAGGATGACCCATTAAAATACTTGATGGGTTTTTCAAGGAACAAACTAGCTACTGAACTGGTCAAACCAAAGTCTTGCTTTCAAGGGCCTGACTGTACCACTTTAATGTTAGTGCAGCAAATATGAAATCATGTGATTAATTTACCTGCCTATCTGGTTTACCCCTCAATTTAGGAACCACTTTTCTTGCATCAGTACACAATAATCTACTAGAAAATAAGGTGTGTTGTTGGCTGACTCCTTTTGCAATATTGTGAAGTGGTCCATACGTAAAACAGGAAAAACCTGGCACATGTTAGAGCATAGGCTGTCACAAAGGGTGGCTCACTATCATTAAATACTAAAAAAACATGCTACTTCAAATGGAGCTCTCACAATGATCCAGTTAGAGGGCATGTAGCAAGAAATGCCTTTAGATATGCGGCTTTCTTTTAGTGTATGTGGCCGTAAGCAAAGCCCCTTGGAGACATGGGTATTTAATTCAGGAAACTCCCCCAAACTGAAAAAAATAATAAAAATAAAAGCATCACTTACCTAAAACAATATGCCCCTATGAAATGCATGGATATATAATACCTAGGCAGCATAAACCATGTGTTCATCATTATGAACAAATACATCTCTCAGCACTAGACATTTTAGAAAGTAGATTAAAAAAGAAAGCCCCAAGCAGTGTTAAAAAGAAATCCAAACAAACTAAAACAAAACAAAACAAAAAGCAGGAAGAACCTGTCAATGCTGCAGCAATTAACCCTTCTACCTTATTCCTGACTTCTAAGCCCCTGTTGACTACAAGAACTCAAAAAATTCCCAAACCCAATCAAAAAAACATATAGTAATGAGGAACAGGGCCAGGCAAGCTTAGGTTTAATTTTTGGCATGGTGGCTGCTTACTGCACAGGACTCTTCCTTGAAGGAAGCTGAGAGTTGACATGGAGGTGTTAGAAAAATGAAGCAATAGCTTGTACTTCAGGTCAGGTCTCAAGAGCCTCAGATCCCATTCTCAAACAGAACCACAAGTCTTCATTATTGCAAAAGGTATTACAACCAGAGATTCACCCCCAAACTGGCCAGTACTCCAAAACTCCTAGTAATGACAGCTACGGAAAGATCAGAGACAGAATAGGAAACTCTGCTTGCTCCATTTGAACAGAAGTGACAGATCTCTGGGATCTGCTGGTGACCTGTTCCTCTTCCTTCCTCTCTGTAGAATGTTAGAAATTATGGGCTTTCTTCTGCTTCAATCATCCAGTGTGGCACAGGGATCTTTTTAAGACCTTCGCAGCAGAGTTGGACTAGGCTGGTACTTGACTTTCATCAGATTAGAGAAGATGAGGCAAGGAGAAGGGTTAGCCATTCAGTAGGTGGCACCATTCCCTTCCTTATTCAGTTCTCAGCCACCAAGTTCAGCTTAGCACTTGTAGGCATGGTGTTGTCAGCCTACAATCATAGAATCATAGAATAGTTAGGGTTGGAAGGGATCTTAAGATCATCTAGTTCCATCCCTCCTGCCATAAGCAGGGTCACCCCCCACTAAACCATGTCAACCAAGGCTTCATCCAACCTGGCCTTGAACACTGCCAGGGATGGAGCACTCACAACCCCCCTGGGCAACCCATTCCAGCTTCTCACCACCTTAACAGGAAAGAATTTCTTCTTTATAGCCAATCTAAACCTCTCCTGTTTAAGTTTGAACCCATTACCCCTTGTCCTGTCACTACAGTCCCTAATGAAGAGTCCCTCCCCAGCATCCTTAGAGGCCCCCTTTCAGATACTGGAAGGCTACTATGAGGTCTCCATGCAGCCTTCTCTTCCCCAGGATGAACAGCCCCAACTCTCTCAGCCTGTCTTCATATGGGAGATGCTCCAGTCCCCTGATCATCCTTGTGGCCCTCCTCTGGACTTGTTCCAACAGTTCCATGTCCTTTTTATGTTGAGGACACCAGAACTGCACACAATACGGCAAGTGAGGTCTGACGAGAGCAGAGTAGAGGGGCAGGATCACCTCCTTTGACCTGCTGGTCACGCTTCTTTTGATGCAGCCCAGGATACGATACATGGTGTTTTCAGATGTTTTAAAGGTACACAGAGATCATGAATATTAGCAAATTGGGATTTGCCTCCCTTTCTGATCTCAATCACAGATAAAGTTGCAATACCTAATTATATTGCTTCTCTCATTTGAGAGTGCAGACAGCTTGACTGAAGAAGCTCTTCACTGTCACAATCTCCCAGGTACATTGCCTGCTTTTGCTGTGACTACTGAAGTGACAAAAGCTAATCCAGGTTTCTTATTCTTTCATGATGTCAAGTTTATTTTTGTTTGTTTGTTTGTTTGTTTTTTGTTTTGTTTTGTTTATTTTTATGTTTCTTTCATTTTCAAGCTTCAGATATGAAACCTCAGCAGTACACTCTTTGGAAACGCAAAATTTTTGTTGCTGCATTTGGCCAATAGCAGACTCATGCTACTGTATGGCTACATGCCTTTCAAGGTTGCAGTTAGGTGTACTTGTCGTGACATCTTGGCTGCATCACAGCTTGCCTTTAACTTCATAAGATGTTCTTTGCTATATACGTCTGGATTTTGCATTCATGTTGACTCCAATTGGGTGGACTCTTCATGAAATTTCACTGATTTCAGTAATATTATAAATCAAATATTTTTACATACATTCTTATTCTTCCTATAGTGGTAATTGCTCAGTATTGACACACACATACATGCCAAAACCTGACATAAGGTGATAAGGGAGAGAAGAGAGATGAGGAAGTGGAATTATTTAGAATAAATGTTGTAGATATCAAATATGTCACATGTTTTCCCTGTGGAAGTCTCACAACAGAGTGACGATTTAGAATCCAACAACATGAATAGTGAATGTGATATATGACTTCTGAATTATGGTGAAAATCTTGAAAAATTTTAACCAGAAAAAGGTGCATTGATTAAGGAATAGGAGAGAAAGGAATACGAAAAATTGGAGAGACACTAATTTGATAGATGGACCACTCGGTGGATAAAGAACTGGCTGGATGGGCACAAGCAAAGAGTTGTGGTCAATGGCTCAATGTCCGGCTGGAGACCAGTAGCAAGTGGTGTCCCTCAAAGGATCAGTGTTGGGACTGGTCTTGTTTAATATCTTTGTTGCTGACATAGACAGTGGGATTGAGTGCACCCTCAGCAAGTTTGCCTATGACACCAAACTGTGTGGTTCAGTGGATATGCTGGAGGGAAGGAATGCCATCCAGAGGGACC
>NDXB01017328.1:0-47783 GCA_002631895.1 Agapornis roseicollis | reverse complement strand
AAAAGAATTTTTTTTTAAATTTTTTTTTTTTTTTTTTTTTTTTTTTTTTAATTCACCATCTGGTGTTACCTTTTAAGAAATGATGGTATGCTGCTGTTGAGGAATGGCTTGAGAATCAAGGACATGGCTCACTGGAGGCCTTGATTCAGCACACTCACTGCTGAGTTGCTGAATTACTGAATTGCTGAAGTATGTAATAAAAGTTATGAGTAATGTAGCAAAAGTAACAGTGCAAGCAGGATGAAAGGAAAATGGAATATGCTAAGGCACAATAGTGAACTGTTAGCAGGCTTCAAAGGCTAGGTTCTCATATGCTTAGTCTAACCAATTGTAACCAGTTACTTTGTGCTTCATTGTATATGTATCCAATCGTAATACTGCAAGCCATTGATTATGTATCCACTAATACAGCTAGCTATTGTATATGTATCCAGTTATAATACAGCATGCTATTGTAAGCAGGTGTAGTCGGTATAAACAGAAAAGATAAGGTCAGCAAGTCTTCAATGTTAGCATTGTATTAGAGATAGTAATGTAGCCTTTTAAGATATGTAAGAAGCGAGAAGAAACTAACCAATAAAATGTAGCCTAACATGTCAGAAGCGTGAAGACTCTAGCCAATGATATATAACATAGTATCATTACTAACCAATTATGTTAAGCCAAGTAAGTTATGGATGATGTAATGGTAATGCAAGAATTAATATAAAAGTAAGCTATGTAATCTAATAAGTAGAAGTCTGCATATCGATCATATTGGTCATTTGCGTCTTCCCTCGCCGAGACCCCCGCATGTTGCTATGGTACTTAGTGGCACCTCTAATCGAGCTGGTGAGTGTACTAATACATATTTCACTGAATACTGACCTAAAACATTTTAGAAAAAAATCCTATATTTTTTGCAGATCTTTCCTAAATTACATGAATATTGCATTACACATGGGGTTTGTGGGGACAAAGGGAGAAAAAAGGAGGAAGATGACCAAATGACCAGAACATAAGACCTTGTCTATCACTTTCAATAGAATCATATAATACTTAGAGTTGGAAAGGACCTTAAGATCATCTAGTTCCAATTCCCCTGCCATAAGCAGGGACACCTCACACTAAACCATGCCACCCAAGGCTTCATCCAATCTGGCCTTTAACACTGACAGGGATGGAGCACTCACAACTTCCCTGGACAACCCATTCCAGTGCCTCACCACCCTCACAGGAAAGAATTGCTTCCTGAGGTCCAATCTAAACCTCCCCTGTTTAAGTTTGAACCCATTACCCCTTGTCCTGTCACTACAGTCACTAATGAATATTCCCTCCCCAGCATTCCTATAGGCCCCCTTCAGATAGTGGAAGGCTGCTATGAGGTCTCCACACAGCCTTCTGTTCTCTAGGCTGAACCGACACAACTTTCTCAGCCTGTCTTTGTATGGGAGATGCTCCATTGCCCTGATCATCCTTGTGACCCTCCTCTGGACTTGTTCCAACAGCTCCATGTCCTTTTCATGTTGAGGACACCAGAACTGCACACAATACTCCAAGTGAGGTCTCACAAGAGCAGAGTAGAGGGGCAGGATCACCTCTTTTGACCTGCTGGTCACACTCCTTTTGATGCAGCCCAGGATACGGTTGGCTTTCTGGGCTGTAAGCACATGCTGTCGGCTCATGTTAAGTTTCTCATTGACCACCACCCCCAAGTCCTTCTCTGCAGGGCTGCTCTTGAATCTTTTCTCTGCCCAACCTGTAGCTGTGCCTGGGATTGCTCCCACCCAGGTGGAGGACCTTGCACTTGGCATGGTTAAACTTCATGAGGTTGGCATCAGCCCACCTCTCAAGCGTGTCCAGGTCCCTCTGGATGGCATTCCTTCCCTCCAGCGTATCCACCAAACCACACAGCTTGGTGTCATCAGCAAACTTGCTGAGGGCGCACTCAATCCCACTGTCCATGTCAGCAACAAAGATGTTGAACAAGACCAGTCCCAACACTGATCCCTGAGGAACACCACTCGTCACTGGCTTCCAATTAGATGTTGAGCCATTGACCACAATTCTTTGTATGTGGCTGTCCAGCCAGTTCTTTATCCACCGAGTGGTCCACCTATCAAATTGATGTCTCTCCAATTTAGAGACAAGGATGTCGTGTGGGACAGTGTCAAATACTTTGCACAAGTCCAGGTAGCTGTCGTCAACTGCTCTACCCCTGTCTATCAGTTCTGTAGCCCCATCATAGAAGGCCACCAAATTGGTGAGGCAGGATTTCCCCTTAGTGAAGCCATGATGGCTGTCACCAGGCATCTCCTTACTAAGACTGTAATCAACACAATGATTACACAATCTCCTTACTAAGACTGTGATCAACACAATGGAACAACAAATGCTTCTGTGAAACATCATTTTCATCTGTATGCAAAAGTTTGCAGTAGAAAAGGGACCATTATAATAATGTTCTACTATATGCTAATAATGGACAGTGCCCACAGAGATTTCTATATTCAGCAATTTTTGAAGAAAGCAAACAAGAATATTTCAGTTTCTAGAACACCTCAATCACTTTATGTCATTTATTGAGTGCATGATCAATTTAATGGAATTTATATTTTAAAATTGTACCAATAAGAAGCCACTTTGGAGTCCAGGGAAAAATGACATTGCCACTATGCCTGCAAAATAGATCTGTTTTGGTATCTTATGCTTCAATTCAAACTAACTATTTTGTGTGAATGTACGATTATTTATCAAGACTGAATCCTTCTGTAAGGAAAATTCCGTGCAGGCAGATTCTCTGCATCATTTATATCATTTATATCACTGCTGCTATTAGACAGCTTTCAGAGTCTAAACAAATAAATTTATAATGTCCTTATTATAAGCATTTATAATAATCTTATTTCATGATATTGATAGTAATTGGCTGTTAGTCCACGCAAAGTTCAGTAAACAACATTGTTTTCATCTATCCAAGTTGAAATAAATATTTGTATAATACTTATTTTTTTGTATAATTCTAAAATATTTTTATAAAGGTAATTTTTAATGTAATGACATAAAAGAAACATTTGGAATTTCTAAGACATGATAGGCATATTTGAAAGTTTTGAAAATTTTGCTCTGGATATTCTTATTTCTTCCTCTGCATGTAATTTTATTGTTAGGTTTTGTCCTGTGTTTCTAGTTTTCTTTTTAATAAAAAAATAATAATAAAAATATAAACTGATGTTTTGCTGTTTATTTTCATAAATAATCAAAACCTTTGCTCTGTTTTTCACTTGCTTTATTCCTTGTCTTTGTAATTTTGCAAATAGATTATGCTTGTTCAAAATTTAGTAACATCTTTTCTTTTTAAGACTAAATCTTGCATGTCTCCTAAAAAATACCATTATAAAACCCACCAAATAAATGAATACTGTATCATAACTTTTCTAGAAAATTTACCGGCATTGATCTGGTCTTCTATTATATTTTTTTGTCAGTCATTTGGTGGATCCAATACCTACAGTACCTCTTTTATTCAATAGCACATTTCTATAAAGGTACTTTGACAAATTTGCCCATAAACCATTTCAAATCTGCTTTGCACAGAGATTCTCTCTGAAAACCTTAGACTGTGGATCAGAAATTTGGCTTGGAAATTTGTGACAGAGCAAGGGGTAATGGGTTCAAACTTAAACAGGAGAGATTTAGGTTGGATCTAAGGAAGAAATTCTTTCCTGTTAGGGTGGTGAGGCACTGGAATGGTTTGTCCAGGGAAGTTGTGAGTGATACATCCCTGGCAGTGTTAAAGGTCAGGTTGGATGAAGCCTTGAGTGACATTGTTTAGTGTGGGGTGTCCATGCTTATGGCAGGGGGGTTGGAACTAGATGATCTTAAGTTCCTTTCCAACCCTAACTATTCTATGATTCTATGATTCTAAAAATTCATTAGTAGTGGAGGAAACTGCTCATATTCAGCTAACTGTAGTAGTCAGTAGGAATCAAACACATAATTATGCATAAATATGTGTTTGAGTGCTTTCCAGAATTGGCAATTTAAAGCTTACCTTATTTTTCAAGTTTTAGGGACATTTTCTGGGTCAAGAGTTGAATGGAAAAATGATGTCACAGCTAGAGCTATCAGGAAACACTGGAAATCACATGAACAAAGTATTGTGGATCAATCTTAACACTAAGTAATTGAAAGGTCTTTCCAGAATTATCAATCTTATTATTTTTCAAATCCAATAAATGCACAATAAAGTGATGACATACTAATGGCCTTTAATACATCCTGCTGTGCAAAAGAAAAGAAAATTAAAAAAAAATCACAGCACAATGGAGTGAGCTGCATTGTAGAATTCCCCTCCTTTCATTAATACTTATTTTATAGATTATAGGTGTTAGCTTTGCAAGCAAGTGTGCAGACTGGCTATTTGTGAACAGTTTTTTGTTCAGTGAAAAATAATGGCATGTAAATGACAGCTGAACTAGATGTTGATCATCAAATTATTATAATGTAATCTATTTTTAAAAGTAATTTTAATGTATTCTTGTGTTCTATTTACTTATATTGCCTCATATTAATTGTATTTTGTGAGTTGATTCAAGGTTAAAGACAATGGTGATTACCACAGAACACTTGATTTTACAAATAGAATGTATATTAAATATATTGCTCTCTTTAAACATCTTCCTAAAGCAGTTGGTTATAAAGAGAAATGGGCATTTCTATTTGTGACAAATAAACATGTTTCAGTTTCTTTTGAAATATTCAACATTTTCATTTTTGATTGTTTGGTTTTGTTTTTTTTTTTTTTTTTTTTTTGAATACCAGATATCCCTGAAAATCTTTTGGAATAAATCAGTATTCTACTAATGCTACATTGTTAGAGTTTTTGACTGAACTTTCAATACAAACCATGGAGAAATAGATAAATATATCCCACCACTGTTTATAGGATAAGACTTTTGCATGGAATTTTCTACTCATTGTTTAAAACTTTCTATTTTGGCTTCCTGAGTTCCTTGTGTATTAAAACACATGGATTGAATGAAATCACATCTAATGTTAGCATAAAAGGAAGTTTGAAGGGTGTGAAGTATGCAAGCATTATTGTCATTTGGCCATAATTCTTGACAGGAAATGAGCAATGTCAATATTAGTAAGTCTGAATGTATTTTGTTTCCTTAATTTCTAGGTTTTTCTAGAGCAATAGGGAATGTATGGCTTTTATAAAGGGAAAACAAATAGGGTTTTCAAATATATACTAGAACAACTACTTTCTGTTGCACTTGATGTTATGTCCGTCTGTGCAGCTTTACCTATTTCCTTTGTAATTCATCAGCCACCCTTTTTCTATAACCTTTTGAAGTAAACCAGAACTTTAGTTAAAAAAAAAATTACTTTATATAAAAAGATATAATCGGATGAAAGACCCTCATTTTTAATTTACTTTGTGTTGACACAGATTCTATCTGCTATCACTTTTCTGCATCAGTCTGACAAAATAGAATTTGTGCAGTGGATATACAGAAAATTCACTGAATGGCTATCTGTCATAGTCAGAAAACATGCTATCTGTCGTCAGTAGAGACTTTATTTATTTTTAAAAGTCTTTAGCCATACACAGAATATCAGCCATAGCGTCCTTGTCCTCTTCTTTGAACAGGCTAGTTATTAGAAATGAGGGAACAAGCACTAAATAACACAACCTGCCTTTCTGTTCACAGATATTATTTTGAAAACCCAATCTGTACACTGAACTAAATTTCAAAAGTGGAAACAGTCCCAGGAAATTTGTAGTATTTATTCAACAAGATAGTATCTAAGTTTAAGCACTTTTATAGTACTCTTCAGCTTGTACCATTTCCAAAGAAAAAAGGAACCATGCACTTTTGCCCATTGCTGTTAAGTATTTTATGTCAGTATCTTAAATACTTCTGTTATATGGCATTTTACATGTACAGTTTCACACAACAATTTTTAATGTTGCAGGACTTTTTCCACACTTAAATTTAAACCTTAAAATAAGGTTAAAAATCACTTCTTGGTTAGTTAGTTTGTTTGTTTGCTTGTTTGTTTTTCTTATGAACCTTAGTGGTTAAGAAGTCATGGATGAAATGAAAAAGTTCAGAAAGCTTCAGTAAAATTTCTTGCCACTGGTTTATAGCTGTGCTCCCTTTGAAAAAGGAAATGAAAGAGAAGATATCATATGTATTACTGTAGAAAATTTTCACAGTATAAGGAGGCACTGGATTCCTTTAAAATTAAAGACACGGTCTGCATAGAAATACTGTTTAAAGATATATTTATTGAGCTTGTTTTGAGATTCCACTTGCAATCCAAGATATGATGTACAGTTTCCTTTTCTTTTAATTTTTTACTATGGCATGCTTAGATTCTGATCAGATCCCTGTGCAAATGAAAATGTGGCCATATGAAGAAATCTAGCCCAAATGAAAAGATGTCCATTCTGGATATTCTAGTTATGTATTTCCCTTATATTTCTATATTTTAGGTTTTGAAAAATATTAAGAGTTTCATCTTCAATTCCAGACCTGGAATTACTTGTTTAAAACATTAAAAAAAATCCTGAGCATGAACAGAGTCATTAAAAAGAAGTAAGCACATCACAAGCCTCAGAAGTTGGAGATTACCTGCATAACTTTACATTTAAAACTGTTCTGAGAAGATGAAAACCAGCTGTTATTTTAGAGACCCTATTAACATGGAGGCAGCAAACCTTGATGAAGAAGTCACTGTGTTAAGAATACAGAAGAGAGAAACTAAATGAAGGAGGAAAACCAACTTCTCTACCTCAAATACTGTAATGGAACAAACATTTGGTTTCCAAAAAGCACTGGGGAATTCTAAATCAGCTATAATTTTATGTGATTATGCCTGACACAAATTGTACAGGTGACAAATATAAAAGTGTGAAAAGCATGTTTGCACCTCTATGTGACTGTGCAACACGTTAATCACTACACAGCCAGGAGCATAAGGTGTGCCAAACTAGTGTCTAAATGATATGGATACCTTCTTTGTACTTGGTGTTTCTATTTCTTGAAACAATCATTTTAATGTACACTTGAGGAAGATACTGCTGTTTGAGACATGTTGTTCCCTGCCACCTAAGTTACTGCACTGGTCACAGCAGTGGTAATTCTGCTGCAGTGAGACCAGTTCTACATGGAAGCTACCAGCTACTTCTTTTGTCAAGGCTTAGGGCAATTTCCTTGGTTACAAAAAATAGCAGAAGTGGGAGTTTCTTTTGAAAGGAAAAACTGCTGTATATAAAATTAGATCCATTGCTTGCCTCAGCATGAGTAAACATGAGATGTAGATTACAAATATCCAAAGTATTATCACAACCTTACACACAATAAATGAAGTTGTGCCATTGCCTTGGTTCTGTAAAGATAAGTGCCAAAATTTCTTTCTGCACATGCACTGCAAGAAACATGCACAAGTCTAATATCTTTGTGAAGTAAAGTTATGTATAAGTCTGAAAAGAGAGACACATAAAGTGACACAGGGTGAAGTCCACCATATCTTGGTATCTCTTGCACAGTGAAGGAAAGATTATTCTTTATAGATATGTTTGTCAGGTTTTAATAAAGGTTTTTTTCCCCCCAAATGTAGCTGAACAAATGGCAGTACAGAAACAATGAGGGAGAATGGTGCACTGAAATTAAGAAAAAAAAACCACCCACTTAGCAAATTAAAGAGAAGATAATTAGAAGTAACATCACTGTCAAATAATTTCAGTGATCAGCCAGCTTGGCATGATTACTAACTCTTTTATTTTACCTAAGGAGAGAATTAATTGCAAAACAAAATTCAGAAGAGTACCACGGTGTACCCTTTAGGAGAGAAGCTATTACCCTAAGATTATTTCTTTGGAATAGATTTTAAACCAAGAGAATTTAAAATTACACATAAGTGGATGCTGTGATTTGGACTGCCAGTAAAAAGTTAAGGGAGCTATGAAAGTACCTTAAGGGCCAGATTCTTAAAAAGTTTATGAACTAAAACATCAAAGGGTGTTGTACTGGCCTGGAAAAATAAGAAGAGTGATCTTGGTTTTATTCTAATGCATGAATAGTAACAGTAGCTCTACTCATTGGGAAAATGGACTTATCTGAGCTACAGGGTTTTTTTTTTCCTGCCACTGTATATGCAGCACCATGGCATTCCAGAGGTATCGTAAGTTTTTTTGTTCTGGGTTTGGAAAAAAGCACAAGGATAACACTAATTATGTTGGTATTCATCTAGCTGTTGGGAGATATCTGTGTTTGAGATAGCCCCCCACAGCTCCCTTTTAGTCCATGGAGGACTATCACTTCTGAATTGAGGTATTACAAAGTGGGTGACTATTAGTCACTATAAGATTAAGCCATCTTTTTCAATGAATATGAAGAGACCTTAGAAAGACTATCTCAGGTACACAATTTAAACATCTAAATTTAGATGAAATGGCTCTTTCTCTTGGAACATTGATACCATCTGTTCAGCTGCTTCCACACTGTGTACCCCTCCTTTCTGCTTGCAGAAGTTCGTCATTTGGTGCTATCTCCCTAAACACTAAACATTTGCTTTTAATACTCAAACCCTTTATCCAGAAAGAAAGGTCTTGTACTGATGCCAGCATGAAAGAAGTGGAGGTAAAATGAGAGAAGTTGAGTAGAGAGCTGAAAACAGGCAAGAAAATGAAAGGTAGTGTTTCTTTTGTGCTCCTGACTACCTCTTCCTTTCTCTTCCCAAATAACTTACAGGTAACAAATGCTACAGTCAAAGTGACAATTGAACAAAGACAAGTTATTCAGCCATTATGGATGCTTTAATTGATGCTCCAGGTCTCAATATTGACCATGCAACTTTCTGGTATACAGCCAGTCTTTGCACAGGGAAGTAGTCTAATTTCTCCAAGTTTCTATAGCTTTGATAATATTATAAGTATATGGCTATTCTTGGAGTCTTTGAACCACCAACCCACATATCAGAATTGTTTTAGATGGGACATATTTGGCCTGCATATTGTTGCTACAGGTCTCCTCTGTAAATAATCACAGTTCAATGGTCACAAACATCTCTGTACATACTGAATTAACTGGTACTGTGAGTCACTCATACAACATTCACATCTGAAGAATCTGATCAATCTACAACATCGCTTCAG
Organism: Agapornis roseicollis; assembly: GCA_002631895.1. Classification (NCBI taxonomy): domain Eukaryota; kingdom Metazoa; phylum Chordata; class Aves; order Psittaciformes; family Psittacidae; genus Agapornis; species Agapornis roseicollis. Next base: position 38,632 of record NDXB01017328.1, on the reverse strand, counting down.
TAAAAGGAGAAATCAGCAGAGAAGAACCTTTTCCATTCTACAACTGGACTTGTCTGTTGGTTTGACATAAAAAGGCAANTCATACAACATTCACATCTGAAGAATCTGATCAATCTACAACATAGCTTCAGTAAAAGGAGAAATCAGCAGAGAACCTTTTCCATTCTACAACTGGACTTGTCTGTTGGTTTGACATGTGTCAAAAAGGCATTTTGAAGGCATGGAAAGTAATGGAAGTCAAGAAAACTTGCAAGTGACCCTAGTAATTAAACAGGAAGGTATTTGACATGTTGTGGTCTCTCTACTAACACAACAGCAGCAAATCTGGGGCTGATCAGTACTGATTGAACAATTTTGAGTCAAGAAGAGAGGTGACGCTGGTGGGTTGTCTTTGGGGGAGGGCTTGTTTCAATGGAAAGCTTCATGTTTTAAAGGATTACCTGCTAGTATAATTTAATTGATTTCTAATGCTATGAAAATATATTTTTTTTTTCTCAAAAAGGATGTGATGTTTTTATCCCTGTGCCAGATGAGTAACAGTAACTTGGCACATCAAGTAGCTGAGTTCAATTCTTGATTCTCTCTGTTGAGAACCTGCATCTACTTTTATTGCCAACAAGATGCATGTACCTGTCACCAATCTGGAGGTTTTTGAGGAGAAGAAATGAGATACCATTTTCTTCTCCAATGAACATTTATGCTAAAAAATCTGAGATTCACAGGAGAATGCTAACTAAAATAAAGGGATTGCTGGTGGCTACCCATGTAATATGTGAGAGAGCTATGCTCACCATCTTCATAAGAAATTGACTGCCAAATGATATATAAAAATCAAGAGAATTCATAAAAAATATGTTTATGTCAGATTAAAAGAAATAGGCTGTATGCATGAATTAATGTTTAATTTTATGAAGGGGCTCCCTTGGTTATTTTTTTGTCATGAGAGGCATACATTAAACTCACTTCACTCTGATACACAAAGGGTGACACTGACATAAAACTCATGAAAAAGTAAATAATTGTGCCCCTTGAGTCCTCTATTTTTAAATTGTTATCTTGGTTCCCTGGGGACTTTTGAACTTTGCATCTGCTTATTGGTCAGTGATACAGTGAATTTTGTCTCACAGCATAAAGTTGCATCTGAAAATCAAATCATACTCGTATGGCACTGAAGTAAAGCCTTATTAAGCAGGGAAATAGAACAGTAGTACATAACCTTTAAGTGTTCTATCTGATTCTATAACAACATTTTCTGTGGCTGTTAGGACTAATGTCTCTTTACTATCTCAGAACATTTTTATAGTATTGATTTTATTATTATTATTATTTTATGCTCAATAAACTTTCAGTATTTTTTTAACAATTACATGTGATTTTCCTGAACAATAGATAGTCTCCCAGGAAAAAGAGGCTTTAAACAACTATGACTGTGCAGCCTACCACTGAGATATAGCGAGTCTATTATGCAGCTATTTCATTTCACTGTGCACTATGCAGAGATGAGCAATTTTTTTTTTATTAATACTCACAATGTCTTCTATCAAAATATTAATATCCTTTAAATAGGCATATCCACTTAGTAAATGAGATATCATCAACTTTCTCTATTGCCAACATTGCAATATTTATCTGTTTCTCTGGCAATAGTAGCTATAACTGCATGACCCTAAAGAAATAAAGCATGCATATGACAGAACAAGGGACAAAGTTTGCACTGCATACAGCCACAAATATTTCTTTCTTGCATTTATTGTTTTAGGCTCTTAGGAGGACTAAAATCACAAAGGGACACAAAGCCCAGCAATAACTACAAACAGACAATATAGAAATTGTCCCCTGGAAGTCAGCCTACAGAGAAAAAAAATACACCCTTCTCAAATCTCTACAAAAGTGTTGTTATTGCAATGTTGTGCTTAGGGAACAGAACCTAATAATGGCATAATTACCCCTAACTTTGCAATCCATGTGTCTACAGAATTCCCATGAAGACCTTATTGTGATGGGTGATACAACCCAACACTCAGAGCTGGGATTTGATTGAATATAATTAACATTCAAGGTAAGTGGGAGTTATGATTGTTCAGATCACATACATCAAGCGACTAAACACCAAGGAAAGAGGAGACTCCTTTGGCTTAAAGGATAGTCTTGTCACACCAATGAAGAACTACAAACTCGTCATTGAATTTCAGCTGGAAATCTAAGACTATGTGCACCTCAGTGACTAACAGTTTCTCTTCAGAACCCAGAAATGAGAAGATGGTCTGAGGCAATCTTGTTAACACAGGGACTGTGTCCATGTATTTGGGACTGTAGTCTCATCTTCATCCATAACACTTTTTTTTTTCCTTTACTAGGTTTACAACAAGACAACCAGAGTCTGGTGATCCAGATCCTTGTATTTTGTCATGGCTTAGTGGTAGTCTTGGCAATCCTGAGGTAATGGTTGGAGTTGATGGTCTTAAAGGTCTTTTCCAACATAGCTGCTTCTGTGATCCTATACCAGGCATGATAATAGTTGGTAGAAAACACCTAGAAATGCCCAGGATTATTGCCCAGGAGTGTCGCTGCACCTAAAGCTGTGAGTTCTGTGTTTTCTAGATGTGGTCTGGAAGCTCACGTACTGACAGTGTCTGACAAAACAGAAGCAGAGTACTTTCATTTAAAATAGGAATCCTTGAGGATTACACATCAATCCTAAGACACTGGGTTCATTTCCCAGGATAGCCCATGAGGATTCAAAACTACACACTCTTTTCCATTTCTAAGGGAAAGACTTTATGGCACAGACAAACAAATTTCTAGAGCTCACTGATGGAAACATTCTGCTGTAGAACTGGATTTTGAACTCATGTTAATATGGTTATGACTATACTAAATCAAACTAATGATACGTTTATATTAGGTGATGTGTGGCTGAGTGATGAGTAAAAATTCAATGACAAGGGCAAGTGTAGAGTCTGGCATCTGGGCAAGAAGAACCCCATGTACCAGTACAGGTTGGGGGTTGACATGCTGGAAAGTAGTGAAGGGGAAAAGGACCTGGGAGAGGAGAACCTCTCTTGACCTACTAACCACACCCTTTCTAGTGCACCCTAGAATGCCATTGGTCCTCTTGGCCATCAGGGCACATTGCTGGCTCATGGTCATCCTCCCATCCCCCTCTACTCTGCCTTGGTGAGGCCTCATCTGGAATATTGTGTCCAGTTCTGGGCCGCTCAGTTCAAGAAGGACAGGGAATTGCTTGAAAGAGTCCAGCGCAGAGACACAAAGATGATTAAGGGAGTGGAACATCTCCCTTATGAGGAGAGGCTGAGGGAGCTGGGTCTCTTTAGCTTGGAGAAGAGGAGACTGAGGGGTGACCTCATCAATGTTTACAAATATGTAAAGGGTGAGTGTCAGGATGATGGAGCTAGGTTCTTTTCAGTGATGTCCAGTGATAGGACAAGGGGCAGTGGGTGTAAACTGGAGCATAGGGTTTCCATGTGAACATCAGGAGAAACTTCTTTACTGTGAGAGTGACAGAGCACTGGAACAGGTTGCCCAGGGGGGTTATGGAGTCTCCTACATTGGAGATATTCAAGACCCACCTGGACAAGTTCCTGTGTGATGTAATTTAGGTTACCCTGCTCTCGCAAGGGGGGTTGGACTAGATGATCTTTCCTGGGCCTTTCCAACCCTTAGGATTCTGTGATTTTGTGACAAGTTCTGTGCTGTTTCCCCAAAACATTCTTCCAGTTTCCAAGTACTGGTTTCATGGATTCTAAAATTATTCTTAAGAGTTTGAAAGAATTTATCCTCTAATATTTCATTGCATTGGATATAGGTAATCTTACAGTTTCTACAAAGCACATTGGTTATAAGCTGAGTGAAAAAATATCTTGTTTTAATCACCTGAATGAGCTACTTTCCAGTGTCAGTTCATGTCCCTTTGGTTTTGCACCAGAAAAGACAGTGACAATCAATAGCTATTCATCTTCTCATTGGCACTCATGATTTTATAATTGTTTATCATATTCTATTTTGGTCATTTCTTTCCACACTTAGGAACCCTAGTCTCCTTAGGTCAACAGTCTTATGGTAGTTATTCTAGTCATTTGATCATGCTTTCTATGCTTTTCTGAATATTTTCCGGTACTATGGTGGTAATTCACACTGTATTCAATACTGTAGATTATAAAGCAATATATTACTGCTTTGCAATTTTGTCTCCTATTCCATTTCTAATAATTTGTAAGATTCTTTTTTGCTTTTCTGATTACCACTCAACAGAGAACTGACATTTTAATAAAGATATCTTTATAATCTTAATATCATTTTCTCCCTGTTCTTTTTTATAAATTTTATATTCAAATTCTACTAGATTTCATATGTCTTTGTTATCTATCAGAGTTCTTTTTCTGATATATTCACATTTGTTAATCCTAACTGCTAGGCTCTGCATTGCTTTGAATACCTCTTGATTTAACCTTCTTTTTTTTTCTTTTTCAGGTAATTTATAAATGTTGGGGAGAAATAGATTACAATGCTGTATCTTCCAGTCTGGTAGTTAAACAGTTCTGTTTCATATCCTTTAATTTTGAATTCTATAGATTTACTGTTTTGTTTTTCATTACACTTTAGCATGATACTTACATGCTTTAATGCAGAGCCTGGTCTATGGAACAGTGAATAAAACACTAGATAACTCCTTTTCTGGGGCATACCACACTGAGCTACACACATTACTTCCCAAATGTTCATTTGCTCACTGGTTCTATGATCTTGCAGTCATTACTCCAGGCATTTCAACTTAAAAGGATGTACTGACTTGTGCTGATTAGTTTACTCTGTAGGTTAACATAGATCCCAATCCTACCTCCAAAGGAAGTGTTCAGGCTGGGAAAATTGATGTCCATATGGTGTCCTTCTCAGAGGTGCAGTCAGATACACTATCCAGAAAAGTTAGAAGAGTTTCTCCTTTGGATTTTTCCTTCACTCCTGACAGCCATGAATTAACTATGGTGGACTCCATTCCAGGGCTCCAAAATTCTACCCATTCTTGGACAGAGAAAGCATGTACACTGTTCAAGTTTATGAAGTCCACCAGGTGTTCAGGTGCCTAAAGCCGAGCACAGTAAAACCTCAGTTCATTTCTGAATCTGACCTTCATAGATAAAGGAAGTAAAACACCCATCTTTTGCTCATCAGTAATTTGTTCATACCTTTTGGTAAATGCATGGGAGCTCTCATTTTGTAAAAGCTCTGCAGTCATTCAAATTCAGTTTTCTTCATTCCTAAACTAATTTAATGGCTCACCAAGTACAACAACTTAAATAAGCCCAAAACTCAAACAGAGAAAGCTTACAAAAATAAATGTGGAAAACACAAACCACATATGACACTTGGGAAAATTAACTTTTTATGATTTATTTTTACAGGACATGTTCAGATAACTATTAGTCTCTCTTGAGACTAGGAGACAGCATTAACTTAAGCTGGTGGAAACTTCTGATCTTGCTGTGTATATTTCCTAGGCAGCTGTGTGAACACAAAGCTTTCATTTACTAAGCACTTTGTGCATATAACAAAGACATTTAAAGATGAATGAAACTATAAGAAAAATGTGCATGACCGTCTTAAAACAATATGACAGTTGTCTAATGAATAAAGCATTCTCCAATAGAAGAATGCAATTTTGGTGTTTGTTACTGCTCTCCCCCACAACAGACAGTGCCATTCATTATGTTTCTCCTTTTGCAAAGTGCCACTCCTGGTATTTGTTATTGTTAACACAACAAAGTAGTAGCTTAGTGTCCTTGGACAAGCCTTCTTCCTGTCTCTCTAGAAGAATTGCTTGACTGAAAGATGTCTCAGTCTTGCTCAATCTGCTCCTTGCCTCTTCATAACTTCAGAAGGAGCTACTTTTGTGTAATCTCCCTTCAGTCCTCATAGTTTTGCAAATAAACCAGGTCAGTAACAGAGCTCTTAAGAATAAGCCTTCTACTCTATTCTCAGTCATGAGCATTACAGCAGGAGCAGGGTAGAGCTCTATGAGCTCCAAACTGCCAAGTTTTATGGTAAATTTCATGACTTGAAGGAGGGATTTGGTCAAAGAAATGATGAAGAAAATGTTCACTGTACTTTATCTGCTTATCATGATATGAAAGAAGAAAGCTTGGGTTTGCATTTTACACTATCTAAATTCTACTTGGAAAGAGGTTCCTTCATCTTGCATTGAAAGGGACTAAGTGAAGACCAAAATCTGAAATTCAATCTGGAAATCATGTTGTAAACTAATACAGATAATTTACATTATTTAAATTGTATCCATTGCCCTAATTACTTGCTTACTACATATTCTTGTTATATAGAATGCTTAAAATAGCTCCTTCCAGTTTCTCTTATTGTTTAAGTAGTCATGACAATCACAAAACCTTAATGTGATATGTTTTGAATTAGTACTATGAAAAAACCCTTGCATTTTTTTCAAGTGATATCAGATTGTTATTTTCACTGCATTTAAATGCACATCTAATAATTTCACATTATTTACATTTTTTAAACCGTTACTACTTTTAGTACAATTCTATACTACAATACTAATCTTATGCTAACACTAAATTCAACTCCTTTCTCAAATGCAGCATGCAATTGCTCTCCCTTCTTTTAAGTGATCTTTCTTCTACCTCATTTTTAATAAATTCTAATAAACATTAAGTATGCTACTCTGCTTTCACAGAAGTGCTTATGTGACACTTTCATTCTGTTTTTAGACTAATAATCTGACTTAATTATGAATGATACCAAGAACATAAGTAATTGGGTTATCGTCTGAAAATGTAAATTGGTTTTACATGCATTTTCTCCTGCCTCTTTCTAAAAGAGACATCATGTTCCAAGCTGGAACATCTGTTTTCAATAAAATCCTTACATATTTTCCCTGGCGAATGAATTTGTAGTATGTAATTTCTCTTTTGTTCGCAGCTATTCCCTTATCTTTGTTTCAGATTTATAAAAGAGAGTTAAATCCCTTGACCATCTGGTGTATTTTGGCATTTCCCTTGGGATGATGGACTTCAAAGCTTGGAGTAATGTGCAGCAGTCATTCATGACATGGGATGAGATGCTTACTTGGGAAGTGTCAAGTCTGAGTGAGATCTGCCACTGCAGCTGTAGGTCTTTTCCTGCCAGGAGGGTGGAATGTAGAGGTTACACGCTAATTCCTTCAGCCTCTATTGGTATGGGGAAACTAGTGTATCACTCTGAAACCTGCATCAGTAGGCATTTTATGTTGTGCATTAAGAGGGCAGTGGTACAAGAGAAAGCAGACTTCTGTGGAAAGTAACCAGCAGAGTGACCTGCTTTGCCATGGCACAAAGCAAAGGTACAGATGTTTCTTTCAGGTCTTCCTGTTTCAACCATTTTTGCATTTCAAGAAGAAAAATCAGTGACAGCAGATATTTCTGCTTCATTAGAAAGGGAAATGGAAGAAGCTTTCCTGTTGCTCTATCTGACCAGTTGCTGTGTCTTGGGGGGCGGGGAGGGGGGTGAAGGGGGACAGTGGGGCACAAAAATAAACCAGGACTAGGACATTTTTCTGTCCCTTTTGCACAGAACAGTCTTCAAAACCGTTTTTTTGTCTCCATACCTGTGTCAAAGCTAATAAATAAGCCAGACAGTGATAAAGGGTCAAGCTGAGTGTGTCTGTGTGTACACACAGACTTTTCAAGGGGTTCCAGGAAGCTTAATGTAGACATTTGAAAAGCAAAAATACAAAAAAGCAAAATACAGCCCTCCAGACAAACAAAAATTGGGTTTAAATGTATCTTTTTCTTGCTACAAAAGCTTCCAGTGAAAACAGCTATGCAAATAAAGCCACGAAATAATTGACAGTTGCACTTGGAAATGACAAGGTTCTTTTATTTTTTCTTTTTATTTCTTCATTGCTTCAACCCAGACTTTTTTAATAGCCTAGATGCAGGCTAAGTAGGCAGTTGCCTGGGGCAGCTACAGCTTTAGTGCCTACATTTCCTTTGAAAAGCTTTGCAGGTCTTTCTGTTGAGGTGAGCAAGGAAATATTCAAGGCAGCAGCAGCTGCTCATTCTCCCTCCTCCACCTGTACACTGTCAGCAGGATGAGCAAATCAGATTTTTTCTCAAAGCACACAGCCAACCCAAGATGCAGCCAAATATTCAGCTTTCCTGAAGACCTTATAGAATTGCAGAAAGAAAAAAAAAAGAAAGGTATTTCTTTTTCATTTGAATTCTACGCTACTAGGGTTCTGCTGTGCATTATCCTTTTGTTCTGCTGTCAGCCAGGTGATTTCATTCTCTAAGGCTATACTCTAGAAACTATCACAAACAATAACATTAATTTAAAAATACTTTTAGTGTTTCCTGTTAATCAGTCCAAAATATGTTGTTGTATATTAATCATCACATATTTTACCATATAATTTGGTTTTGATGTTTGAGTTAATCTCTTTTACTCCATACAGTTGCAGTCTTTACGGTGCATTACATTTTTAAGACCTTGTCCTGGGTTCAGCAGTTGCAGTCAATTTTTCTTCTCTTTCGTAGCTGGTGTTTTGACTTAGCCTGGGAACAAGGCTGATAAGGCCGATGTTTTTGGTTGTTGCTGAGCGATGTTTGCCCTTACCGAGGACTCTGTGAGCCTCATGCTTTGCTGGGGAGAAGGGGGGACCGGGAGGAAGGAGGGACAGAACCCAAACTGACCAAAGAGGTATTCCATACCATAGCACGTCATGCCCAGGAGGTAACTGGGAGTTACCCGGAAGGAGGGGGAACTTCCCGGTCGGGCTCGTTTTCGGCAGGTGGTATCATACCCTCTTCCCTTGTTTTCTTTGTCATTGTTATTATTGTTGGTGATAGCGATAGTGATTTGTGTTGTACCTTGGTTACTGGACTGTTGTTATCTGACCAGTGGGAGTTCTTCGGCCCTTCTTCCCTCCCACTCCTCCGGGAGCAGGGAGGAAAGAGGGGAGGGCCAGAAGGGGGGGGGGGGGGGGGGGGGGGGGGGGGGGGGGGATTGAGTGAGTGAATGTGCTGCCTGGCTGGGTTCAAACTACAACAGACCTTTAACCATAAACTTTTACATAATATGTTGTCATTTGCTAAATATTTTTTATTTAGTTTTCTGATCTTCTTTGCATGTAGAAAGAGAAAATTGAAGAAATAGAATATAAGACCAGTGAATCAGCAGATGAAAAGAACAAGTTTGTTTGTTTTTTTTTTTCTCTGGGAGAANTCTTCTTTGCATGTAGAAAGAGAAAATTGAAGAAATAGAATATAAGACCAGTGAATCAGCAGATGAAAAGAACAAGTTTGTTTGTTTTTTTTTTTCAATTTTCTGGGAGAAACACAGAAATTGCAGTCCTGGAAATTATTTAAAGTTGTTTGCATTAAAATTCAGCATAATCAACAGAAAAATTAAGACACTTTCATGCATTATTGGGATGTTTTCCTAAACAGAAAATTTGAACTTAAACTTTTATAACAGTGTGCAGTGTGACCAGAGTATCTTTGCAAGTCATTCCTACCTTGACCACCAGGTCAGTTCTCTTGTGTTGCACCTAAATACCAGGAGTTAGTGTACTTATTACTTCTGGAAATGGCTATAATGTTATCTTCCTATAGAAATCAGAATACAATGAGCAAAGCTAGAGACAGTAGCTGATCCAGCTGATGCTTTTAATATTTTTGATTTTCCTTTAAAGGTATTTTTTTCCATTTTATTTTTCAAGAAAAATTAAAAAGGGTTATTTGCAGTTATACTCTGCATTTGCTTCCAGTGTTACTCTCTTTTATTGTGATTAAAATTTAACATTGTTTTAATGTTTTTTACTAAGAAGCAGGTTAATTGTATCATCTAGTTTCAATTAGGTCTAATAAAGTGCACATATAGCTTCAGAGTTTATTGTGCATATCCTCATATAGATGGGGAAATGGAGTAAAAGCTATTATTTTGATCTTGTGATAAATTATGTTCCATATTATGTTAGATGAACAAAATGCATGACTAATGTCCCATGTACACATGAGCTGTGACAGCATTTCTGAGTGTTAATAAATCTGAATCCTGGCTGATGTCCAGTTCTTTTTTTATGGTAAATGCAAATTAAGTTCACATCTTCTCATTATACTTAGTAATTTACTTCTAAATGCTCAAATGTAGTCATTATTGTTGGCAACCTTTATATTGTTGCTTTCCAGACTGAATTAAAAATAATCATAAAAATAATGACTATATCTAGATTAGAGCCTGAAGATAGTTGTTCTTTCTGAAAGCACTTTGCAACCATAATAAACAAATGAATGGCTACAGGCAGCAGTTGTTAAAACAAGTGGACTTGATGATACTGAATTTGTTTGCAAAGTTCATCAGTATTCAAACCAACAACAAGGTTTTCTGTGCAATAGAATATAAGTATCAGAAAAATATATTACCCCTGTGTTCTAAAAAAGAAAAAAATCTTAGTTTTTGCAGCTGTGAGGTACTACTGAGACCAAGGACATGGAAAGGTGCTGGGAGCACTGGTGTCTAAATAAGGATGTTGTAGTTTTACTCCAGCTGGTAACTAAGAATATGGTTGACTGCTACCCTGTAAGGCACACCAATCAGAAATTTTAAGAGTGGCTTAGAGTGCCTGTTGTGGTGCACACTGATTCATTCTCTAACACAGGTGCTAAGAGGACCATGGTGCTTTTCTTAGGCATAGTGCAACTGGAAACTTTGCTTCTTTCTCTTGTGGACCTGAGTTGGGAGCATTCTTCCAAACCTGAATGGTACTTGGTTTGTGGAAACAGTTACATGTAAAAGTGAGTTTGTAAAATGGATGTCACGACCTAGGCTGACCACTGTTAACTCTGGACCCACAGTTGTAGATCTAAGTATAGTTAGTAGAAGATAAAAAGCTTGTATGGTACCTAGAATATTTGGTTTCTAGAATGGCTAACTCTACACAGAAAATAATATTGTTCTTAGCACATGATGCTGTGTTCAGAATCATAACTAATGTCATTCTCTTGTGTTGCTGAGGTAACTAAAATCCTAGGGAGATGTTCTTAAAATATTTACTGACTCTGAGAGTCTCTGTGCAGTTATGTACTGTGAAACTGTGGGAGCAGAGAACATCAATATAGGAAGCAGGGCTTTTAGCAAAAGTTGAAAACTGGTCTTTGAATCTACAGCCAAAGCCATCCTAAATACCGTAGAGATGAGAATCATGATAGGAAAACAGTGCACCTGTGATTATGCTGTAGAATATAGAAATTATTCATCCTGCACTGTATTTTGTAAGCCAGCCTTGGGTCACAGAAAAGGCTGCTTCCTTCAAGGTGTAATAGACATGCTCAGGCTACTTCAAAGAATATTTGTGATCCAAATATTCTAGGTGTGCTGTATATGATGTGCACAAAAATTCATAGTACTTTGCCTTGAGTAACAATTTGGCAATGCTGAAAGAGACTATGTTTAATGGGAAAGCCAAAGCCATATGGGCTCCCCTGATAAGTCTGTTCAGTCCATGTCTGAATAGTTGACAGGTGGGTCGTAAAGTACAGTGACTTATTATTTACTATTATTTTTCACTTATCAGACATTAGTGAATGTTACAAATAAGTGCTGCTGCTGCTAACCCAAAGAAATAGGTCAGTTATACATATATTTCCCCAAAACCCTTATCTTTGAAGCATCGTTATAGTCTATTGGTAAATGATGAATAAATTAAGAAATCAAATCTGACAGAATAATACTTCACTAGCCATTTTTAACCATTTTTTCATGTCAAAGAGACTCTACAGAATATAAAATAGTATGGAGGAAGAAGGATAGGAACACAGTTTATTCTATGGGCTACTTTATTTTCAGCTACTTAAAGGATAAGAAGTCAAAGAGAAGTAACTTGACACTTTAAATAGTAAATATATACTGCGTGTTGTAGAGACAAGTCCCTTACAGGAAAAGGTTTAAACTATTTTGGAGAAATCACAGTGGTTGGAATTTAATTATTTGACAGATCTGGAACCTCTGAACAGCTTCTTTGTGTGTATTGTTAGAACTGTAATTGAAGCAGACAATGAACAGGTCAAAGCTTACTGAAACTGATTAACTGCATCACCTGCCCTGCAATTATTGTTACTGCTCTTGAGGCTTTTAAGTGAGAACTTTCCTTAAGAGGTACATATGGAGTTTTCCAAGAAGGCTTTTATTTCCATTCTGCTTAAGTGTAGATTCACCACCTTTATGTAGGGAAAAACAGACCTCTAGAGGCAGTGTTTAAGCTCCTCCTAACATACGTATTTACAATGAATTGGCCTCTGAAGGAGTAATTTCTCATCACTGGCTTTAGAAGAAACAGGGTGATTCATTTCATATTTATGCATGTTTTGACATAGAACATAAGATTGGTAGGTTTTCAGTTAAGATTTCTTTGTATGTGAAGAGAAATATAGAGTATGGTAGGTTTGATTATATTTGAAATTATGTCATCAACTATTAGATTATGAAAACAGTCCCAAATAATGACAGAAGTAATGATTCTACTTCATAGAATCATAGAATCACAGATTCATAGCATCATAGAATGGTTTGAGTTGGAGGGACCTCATAGATCATCTAGTTTCGACACCCTTGCCATGGGCAGGGATACCTTCCATCAGATCAGGTGTCTCAAAGCCCCATCCAACCTGGCTTTGGACACTGCCAGGGATCGGGCATCCATAACTTCTCCAAGCAACCTGTTTCAGTGTTTCGCCACCTGCAGAGCAAAGAACGTTTTCCTTATACTTGTGTGCTAGGAACTGGTTATTGAGATAGCAATGGACATATCAACTCTATTTTCTTTTAGACTGTTCTGTGAAAGAACATTTTTCCTGTGTTTAATTTCTAGTATGTTTCTAAGTAAAAAGGCTAACTGTTACGTTTTTATGACAGATCCATCCATTACTAGATAGACCACCTTTTTTCATTCATACATTGTAAATTCTTTCAATGGTGGAAATGTTATCATTCTAGTAATGAACATGTCTGATTTGAAAAGCTGGGATAGATTCTGAGCCTATGGACTGGGATTATCTGCAGTGGTGAAAAGGAGGGCTACATTTTCTTCCCCACAGATTACAGACTTGTGTCTTTGTTGGGCAAAGTTTTTGAAATTAACCGCTGTAATTGTATTTAGAAACTATACATGGATTTCAGTTTAACATTATGTGCCTTTAAGCCGTTTCACACTAGACACCCAAAGTTAATTCCCCCGATTGAAAATCTCATCTAAATAAACCAAATCTGGAGGCATCTTGCTGAAATACACATCTCTGGTATCTGGTTCACCTGCAACACAGGTTATCATACATAACCTATATTATTTTAGAGATGTACATTAAGATTATTTCACACGCATTTTTCCCCACCAGCTATCCACAAGACTTAGGCTCTGATAAGCAGGTGTCTTTTTTTACATGTGCAAGCGCACACATGACATTCCTTGAAATACCTTTAATTTAATTTAATTTTATTTTATTCTCATATTGCATTTTTTTATTTTATAAATCTATTGATGAACTTCTCTCCCTTTTTTCAAATCATTTTTAAATGTTTTATTACAGAGCCTGTTTTCCTAGTTAAGCATCAAAGATCTATCACAGCAAAATATTCAGATGCTTAATAATCACAGTCCAGAGCTATAAATATTAATGAGCTTATTCCTCTGAATCCAAGCACTGCTTTCTTTTTATCCCCTTTTCTTTTCCTGTCAAATCTAGTCAGAGTCAGAAATTCCTAAATCCTGGTCTACAACCTTATTTTCTACTGATTTAAATTTACATATGGCATTCTATAGTGCTAATCCAATTTTACAACTTTATGCTTTTTAATGGAGCAAGTGATTGTGATGTAGTTAAGTGCATTAAAATTCTGGTTGTGTCAATAATTGTGACAGAACACATACGGAGATGAAAAAGAAATTCTTCAGGGCAGAAAGGACAGTCTTATCTGATGCAGGTGAACCAGATACATAACAAATATTGCATGGTTTTTGAATAGAATGATATCACAGTCATATAAGAACACTTCCACAGGAAGTCCTTCATTAAAAGAAGTCCTGTATTAGTTGTTATGATTGAAAATTCTGGATTATAAGAAGTGGTAGCTTCACACCACAGCCAAAAGTAAATGATATCCAAAGTAATTAACTCAAATCTAATTTAAATATATATATAATGGAAAATGAGGATGGTAAGTCAACTGGCAGCGTGGTTTTTTCAGCATAAGACCTAAAAATAATCACCTGTAATAGCAGTAAGGAAACTAAGTCACAGTGTTGCTTTCTCATCCATTAAAAGTTAGAAGGAAGTCAGAACACTAGGAGTTTGATATGTAGCAAGAAGGACAATAACGAAGGTGCCTTTTAAAAAAAAAGTCAAAACTAGTAAATCAAGGAAAACTGCTACTAATTCTGTACCTGTAATTGTATTTTCTACCTTTTCTGTTTAGATGCATGTCTTCTGAGCAAGGCCTGTCTGTTTCTGTACCTAACCCAATGTAAGTTCTTTGTGATACTTTAAAAATATAGTAAACTATTTTTCAAAAAACTGTATTGAAGTAAAATTTCAAATTATTAATTTGCCTCGATTGTGGTTTAGAGTAAACTTTGATTTTGGAAATTTCTGGGGTAGTTTTTAACAGATTAAGAAAGGTAAGATTTCTATCTTGTATTTGAGCAGCTGAAATGAAAATGGGCACAAATTCTTGTGTGGGTTGTTCCTTCTATTGTCAGATGAGAGTACTTTAATTATCAACACAATATTACTGTATTTTAGTTTTACGTATGTTCCATGAAAAGAAACATCCCTCCTTTTAAGTTTGGGCACTTTTTGATATGAATTAGAAATGCAGTCAAATAAAATATTTTCTTCAGTTGTTGTCCTGAATGAAATCCAGTGGCCAAAGGCATGTGGCATATTTCTAATCTTTTTGATCTTCCTTTGGAACTCTTTCTGTTTCTATCAGCTCAGGAAACACATTTCACAACTCCCTGAAGATCAGCAACTTGAATTAAGCCATTCTGTTGTCTATGGAGAACTGAAGCTGCTAGACACAACTGAGTGGGAGGGATTTTAATGATGAACCATGGTTTTGACACATTTTGTTAGAGTTAGAAGCTCAGTTTGCTTAGACAAGCCACAGACAACAATGTTTGCATTTTTATGCAGATTCATTTCCCCTTATTTTTTGTCATGTATTTACATTGCCTTTTCTGATACTAAGTAATTTGAGTGGTATAAAATACAGGTAATTTTGATCCTGTTTTTCTAGTTTTCCACAAACAGATGTTCTGTACACTTTATTAAAGTCTTTCTAGAAACTGTGCTGATGAAATGAGTTAGAAGTGTATTGTACATTAGTATTGTCATCATGTACAAATTTATTAGTTTGTGGTATTCAGCATGTGCACTGATCCAAGACCAACTTGCAGTATCACAGTTGTTTCACATCTAGACAGAACATGGGTTGACTAGCAAGAAGAAGAACAAACAGTTTAGAATCACAGTAACATCCTGTGCATGTGATCATCTGTTTTGCAAGTGATCCTGTGTTATTTGGTTTGGAGTGCTCACATTTTTTCTTTTCTTTTTTTTTTTTTTTTTAATCTTCTTCCTGAGAATAAACCACTGTTCAAAGGAACCACAAATGCCATAACCCTCAAGGCTCTCATTTGCTTCCTGCAGTCTGATCACAGGAATAAAGTNTATTTGTTTTGGAGTGTTCTCATTTTTTCTTTTCTTTTTTTTTTTTTTTTTAATTCATTCATATTCTGTAGGAGAGAACATGGCAAAGACTGCAGCAATGTGGAAGACTTGAAAAGACCATCATGTGCTAAACATTGAGATAGGAAATAACCCTGGAAATTCAGAGGACAGAAATAAAGGCAGTAAGCTGATTTTTGACCCTGCCTCTAAAACTTCTGAATTCCTGTTCAAACCTGAAATTTAATAGAAGACTTTCTGAAGTACTTTGGCAATTTGCATTCATAGTGATAAAAAACCTAAGTCACCAAAAATTATGCTCTTGTAAGGCCAAAGCCCATGCTCAGGAAACTAATGAGCTGTGGAAGGAAAGGGTACATCCTTGTTCATCTTACATGATAAAAAGTTTACATGTCACTGTCCTACATCTCATATTCTTGCCCTGCTTATTCCCTTGGTCCTACACTTGAAGAATAAGTCAGAAATCACTCCTGAACTCAAGAAACAAATCGAAAGAGCTAAATTAGCTGCTGATCAAGTTTGGGAATACAGAAGATTTTTTTTTTTTTAAAAAAAAAACAAAAAACAAACCCACAATGTATATCTCTTCAGTGAAAAAAATTTTGTGGAAAATTCTCTATATCTCATAAAGCCATTACTTCACAGCTACATGGAGAAAAAATTGAACCTGTCAATGAAGAATGCTGTATTGTAGAGATTAAACAAAATAATCTAAATATGTACTTATTGTCACATTTGTTTTATGAGAACTTGAGTCTGAGTTTCAAAGAAGCAGTACATTCACTTTTTATAGGTAAATAAAATGGAAATTATGTTATATTTGAACAGTATCAAGAGAGTTAACAAAATATCTGTATGTTAGCTGGTACTTGAACTGTCTTGTCCTAATTCCTTCTGCTTTGGAATAGTTCACCTTTATATTTGTAGCAACATTTCATCCTCCAGTGCAGATCATTATAATATTAATCTTGAGTGTGAACTGGAGATTTTTTTAACTTCTGTTGACTACACATATTAAAGTCCTTATTAAAGCAGATTCATTAATTTGAAAATAAAGTTACATTTTAAAGGTGGATTAAAATTGTTATATTAAAAAAAAAGAAGTGGTTAACAGCAGTTAACAGTGATCGTAATCTCTGAGTTTTTGTTCTTCTTTTAAAAAGCCTTATTATACTTGAGCCCCAGGATATGACACAACCATGTCTAAGGATTTATTGTTTTTAAACAAGAATTGTGTCAAGGACACCCATAAATTCATATTAGCATGAACTCTTCAGTAGCTGATTGTTTATTGTTACACAATAGGTTGATTCTTTGGATATTTTTGGGTTTGAGAGTTATGTAGCGTTTATTGTGATGATTGAATCTCATTATTATATTAAGCAGAGGAAAATGTGGAAACTATTCTTTAAAAAGGCATATTTGTTGTATTATGCAGAGACACATTGCATAAGTGTTGATCATATAACTTAAATATTGAATAAAGCAAGCTTCTGCCATGCTCTTCACCTATGAAGGAATCCTGAGAACATATGGTCCTACCCCCTTTATGAGAAAGTCTAACTGCAGAGCTAGAAAGATTTTATTTATCCTCTTCAACACAGTACATTTTCTTGAGAGGCCTTTCACATACTATACACAGTTAGCTTTATGTGTGTGTTTTGTGCAGTTAGGCAAAATCTGTGAAAGTTTATTTAAACTTTGAAAGCTTGGGAAGCTCTCGTGTATGCAAGTACTGTGTTCTAGACACTAATGGCAACATAAAACTAAAAAACATTTTGGTCATATGTAGCACTCTAAATAATATAAAGATGCTCATTTAAAGTTGTGGGCATATAAATTAACATGTAATATCGGTAAAATCATTCTTATGAAGGGACCAGTTAGACCATATCCTTACAGTAAATTTCCTAGGTTTTGTCATTGCACTGACATCTTAAGCATTAAAAAAAGAAGAATGTACTTCATGGCTTTAATGTCAGAATAATCCAAATTATTTATAAGATTTATGTAATCTAAAACATTGTTTCTTATTGGATATGCAAAATAAAATGTTTTGGGTTTGCTTTGTTTTTTTTTACATACAAAGAAATGCGTTAGCACTAACTGGACATCCTGCTAGGAAGTCAACATATTTTCATGAATAACACGTAGAAAAATTATGGAATTCTTTACAACGGTACTACATTTATAAAGGATTTTCCTAAAACGCTTGCATTTGTGAGAAAAAAAAGCAAACAAAAAAACATAATGGGAGTAGAGCAAAAAGAATGACTTGCAAAATTATATTTGGTGTTATAAATTATTAGTTAAAGTAGAATTAATTTCCTGGGATGATCAGTACTGAGGTATTGCATAACAATCCAATGACAACTTTGCATTTATGCTGTCTTCCTTATAGGTTGTCACACTATAATTCAAAAGTGCTGAATATTTATATCAACCAGTTTGAAATAAATTAAGTCCTGGAGACTAGGAAAACAAAGACATATTTTGTCTTTGTTGGGAAATTTAATGACAGAAGTTATAACTCACAGAAAAATAGTAATCTTGTTCAAGCATTCCTGTAATATGAAAGAGAGCTTGAGCAATACAAATTATAGATATTAAACCTAAAACATTGCTTAGGTTGTCATTCAGCTCATTCTGATGAAAAAGCAATCACTTATGGCATATTAATGCAAAGAGTGGACATAATCACAGTAGGTTAGGTTGAGTTTATTAGAAAAATACAAGCCATTTAAATTAACCCAAATGACCAGCATGTCAGTTCAAAAGAAACATGTGCTTTAATTTGTTAAACTGTAACCTTTGCTATATTAGAAAAATACTTTGACACAAACACTTTACAAATGTCAGCAGAAAATCCATACTCCATTTCTTCACATTGGTTTTGTGACACAGTGTTTGCTGATATTCGTCAAGGGATAAGTTACGATTGATTTCCTTCTACCCTTACTCTTTTCTCTTGTATTACAGGGAATTAAAGGGCAAAAATGACCTGGTTTTTATCCCAGACCATTCATATGGATATGTTACAGTAGGTAAACTTAACTGCCGCCTGGAACTTAAAGGTCAACAGAATCTCTCACAAAAGCTTTGACTGGTAATAGAGAAGACCAAAGCATCCTAAGATTGAAGAGCAAAAGTAATGCAGAAAGTGGAAAAACTGCTGTGAAAAGGCATTAGCTTCTGAGTCTTTTCTCTAGATACTGCTTCTTTGTATTTACATACCAAAATGTGATTGCTGAAAACAACTTCATTTTAAGAATTAGTAGTATTTCTTTCTTTAGGATAAAATCTCCTTATTTTCCTAACTCTGTTTCTATCTGTCCCTTTCAAACACTTGTCAATGTAAAATGAGAGGTTTGTTCCTCTCTTGAAAGAATATTGGCCTTTTGCTAATGCATTTTGAATTGGATAGAAAAGTGTGATTAAGATTGTGAAAGTAATGTTAAAGCCAGGCATGTAAGTTGCTTAATTTTCACACCTACAGAAGAAATTTCAACACAGACCCCCACAGACTTAACAAAACTTCAGTGATGGGATAAACCAGAGGGTTTCCCAATCCTTGCATGGAATATATTTTCTATGTAGAAATAACAGCAAGAATATACAACAAGGGTAATACAGTTTGCAAGGAGTTTAGAGATCATCACAAACAGTACACTGGTTCTGGTGACTACCGCATTGAATTCACCTGGTTTCTGCTCAAAGAAATGTGATCCATTACCTTTCAATAACCATACAGACAATAATAAAACATCTTAATAAGAGCCAGCATTCTGCACTTTGGCTTTTTGAATGTCATTTTTCTCAATGCAGAATAACAAAGACCTTAAAAACATGAGAAATCCTCACTGAAAGGAAATAAAAAATGTTTTGTTCCTTGCAGCAGAAAGTGACTGTCCTGGGTTCAGCAATAGCAGTCAATTTTTCTCCTTCTTAGTAGCTGGTGCAGCACTGTGTTTTGACTCAACATGGGAACAAAACTGATAACACCGATGTTTTTAGTTGTTGCTAAGTAATGTTTATTCTGACCAAGGACTTTGTGAGCCTCATGCTCTGCCAGGGAGGAGGGGAGGCCGGGAGGAAGCAGAGACAAGGCACCTGACCCAAACTGACCAAAGAGGTATTCCATACCATAGCACATCATGCCCAGAATGTAACTGAGAGTTACCTGGAAGGGCTAGTACTCTGGGGGAGCCGGTTGTAGGTATTCAGTTGGTGCTCACTTGGGGTGGGGTGTCATGAGTTATCTGTCAGTGGTTGGTGAGATGCTGTATTCTTTTCTCTTGTTATTTCCTTTATGATTATTATTATTGATGGTAGCAGTGTTGATTTGTGTTATACCTTAGTTACTAAACTGTTCTTATCTGAACCTGTGGGAGCTGCATTCTTTTGACTCTTCTCCCCATCCCTCTGGAAGCAGGGGAGGGCAAAAAAAGGGGGGGTTGAGTGAGTGAATGAGCTGTGTGGCTGGGTTTAAACACGACAGTGACGTAATAAGTTCCAGTGCTCTTTTCAAGAAGGTAATGGGTCTTTGTAAAAAGTTTACTTTGGCTAAAAGACCAAGTAGATTAAGTATTTATTTCCCAAGCTGTATATTACCATATTGCTTAATAGATGTCACTGATGTGATACTTGAACCTTTCTGATTAAGCTCCTGTTGAACTTTAGATTGCAATAATCAACAGTCTGTACAATTAAAATTTTAGATTATTTAAGAAGTCTTCAGAAGCACAGACATTATAATATGAGATGATTATTGTCATTGGTATAAAAGAGGCTGCTAAATCCAGTGGGAATGTTCATCAGTATACCATAATCAGCAGCTACGGAGAATGCTTAATTACAGTTATTTAGGTGACATGTTGATGCAGTAGTAGTAGTGTTGAAAGCAGAAAAGTTGCATGAATTAACACTTGTAGCCGTGTGAGGGGATATTAAAAGGCATCAGTATCAATGCAGAATGTCTGATTATGTAGCTGTTTATACTAATTTGTCTTACTATTAAAATACACTGCTCAGCATGAAATATCATTGGGCTTACATTTTCTCTTATCTTTGATACTTATTTTAAAGGGAAATTATTATGTCATATATGATTGTCCAGAATTAAATGTTCATGGTAGATTTAAATGGGTTTAATGAATAAGCTATACAAAAGAAAATAAACTATATGTGTGGATAATTCCTGTAGCTCTCAAATTAACTTTAATGTAATTTTCCTGATTAGATTAGGTGTCAAAACTAGTCTGTAAGAAATTACAAATACACATTTTTGGATATTCATGAATTTTAGTAAAAATTTTTGGTTTTGGTTGCTTCTTAATAGCTTCTGGAGCTGTGAACTCCAGAATTAAGAATTAGGCTCATTAGCCAGTATTAAGTTTTGCTTTGATTTAGGAAATTCTCATGAATTATTACATCCATAAATGAAAGAACTTCTTTATGCTTTACTTTTCATGTAACCAAAATACATTTTTACTATGATTATACAAATCTCTTATTATCAAATTTGAGCTCCATAAGAAACTAATGTTAAATATACAACAGTCTAAGAATTCTTGATTTGTACTTTCCACTATTCCATTTCACTATTTTAATCTTTGTATCTTTATAAATTACATATTCAATTTTATAATAAACTGTGAATATAGTTCAAAAGGAACTGGCAACTAAATCTGAAATTTCCTGACAGCCATAAATATTAGGGCTATTGATTCATCAGCGTGACTTTATGTTTGCATTATGTGGTATTTTGCAAGAATTCAAAGAATTTACTCTATACTAAAGAAACTTGAAACACAGAGAATGTCATGACTCTCCTTTTTGCTCAATGTAATGGAAAGCACAAGATATCTTACAAGCTAAATTATAAGGTACTTGCTGAAATCTTAATATTTTTCTGAGAGTTTTTTAAAGCAAATTTTCCAATTTCATGCAAAGAAAGTTCTGTATTTCTATATTTGCTTATTCAGCTCATTCTTTAGGAAGATTTTTTTCTCACCCATTTTATGATTAGCTATACAGAGTTCTTAATCTGTCATCTTCATGCAGACTATCTGAGCATCTGTAATGGAAAATGCAAAGTAAGTAACATTTTCTTAAAGGTACCAAGTATATGCAACATATTGTAGGAGAAAAAGGGAAAGCTGAAACCTCTCTCTGCCATTTTGTGTGTCTGCCTACTCAGGGATTATAGTTAGAAAAAGTACCTAAATAGATTAAGAATTTTGACTGTTCAGAACCTTTAACCCTGGTCCTTAAGCAGGCTTTTTTTTGCCATTGAAATATAAATGTGTGGTAGCTTATTGATTTTATATAGCAGTTCAAGATCATAGTTAGCTTGTCTAAAATGAAAATAAAAATGTTTCTTTATGTAGCATTTATACTACAGAAATGAAAGGTTGGGAAAGAGAGTGAGGAAAGGTTTTTCTTTCTTTGCTCTATGTGTTCAGTCCTTACATGATCTCTGTTGAAGAAAGAACTAGTAAACAAAACTTCAGGACACAGATGGAACAATGAAGGAAGGGCTCATGCATGTAGCAATAAATGTGATTTCTCTGCTTGTTAAAATTAAGAGAGAAAGCTGTTCCATAAGTTACAGATTCACAGAATGATTGAGGTTGAAAAGTACCTCTGGGGGTCATCTGTTCCAACCCTTTGCAGAATCAGGGCCACCTACAGCCTGTTTTCTGTGACCTTGTCCAGATAGCTTTTGAATAACCCAAGGAGGGGATTCCACAACTTCTCTGAGCACCCTGTGCTGAGCCCTAAGCTACCTTCACAAATGTTTCCTGATGTTCAGAGAGACCCTCCTGTGTTTCAGTTTGTACCCTTTGCCTCTTGTCGTCTCTGGGCACCACTGAAAATAGGTTGATTCTGTCCTCTTTACACCTTCCCTTCAGGGATTTATATACATTGAGGAGATCCCCCTGAGCCTCCAGGTGGAATAGTCACAGCTCTCATTTACAGAATTCTCTGCAGCATATCTGTGTCTCTCTTGTACTGGAGAGCTCAGAACTTGGATACTCCAAGATGTGGCCTCAGCAGTGTGAGTAGAGAGGAAGGATCACATCCCTTGACCTAAACTCTTCTCCTGCTGAAGCTCAGGACACTATTAGCCTTCTTTGCTGCAGCAACATATTTCTGGCTCAAGTCCAGTTTTGTGTCTATCAGGACCCCAAGCTCCTTTTTTGCCAAGCTGCTTTCAAGCTGGGTGGTTCCCAACATGTATTGGTGCCTGAGGGGTTTCCTCCCACATACAGAACTTTATACTTGTCTTTGTGAGTTTTATGGCATTCCTTCCTGTCTGCCCATTCCTCCAGCATTTTGAGATCCCTCTGAATGGCAGTACAACCCTCTGGCATATCAGCCACTCCTTCCAGGTTTGTGTCATTAGTAAACTTGCCCCATCATCCCAATCATTAATGAAGATATTAAACAGGACTAAACCCTCTATCGACCTCTGGGGTATGCCACCTGTTACTCGCCTCCAATTAGGCTTTGTGGCACTGGTTACCACCCATTTTATTATTTTGTAATCCCTTCTTGTCACATCACCTCATGCTCTTAGCTCAGGGACCATATCTGTCACTCCCTCACAAGGCTGCTGGTTGCTCTTTCTGTCCTCCACCATTCTTAGTTTAAATCCCTCCTGATGATGTCCTGTTGGTGAGAAAGCTTTCCCCCTCTTTGTGAAGTGGATTCCTTCTCATCACCTGAGTTCTCATGCCCTTGACTACCAGTCATAGAGCTTTGTACATTTGATACTGTCCAAGTTTTCTATGGCAGTATCATTTGTGTCCACATGGAATAAGAGCATAAGGTAATAGTCAAAGGCTTCAGCAGTCCTTCTACAACATCCCAGATCCTGGCCCAAGTCAGGCAAGAAACCTCTCTAGATGTTTGGTTGTGATTCTTTCCTGAACATGTCTGACTCCTTTTCAACTTTGAGAGCAGTGAATCTTTTTGATGAACCTTAAATAGACTGATCAAGTATAGTTCAGAATTTTGTGCATAAATAACTAAACTAAATAGTTAAATAAACTAACTAAATAAGTAAACTAAAAGTAAATAAAAGTGGATACAAATATTCCTAACAGTATCTCAAAAATTGCCTTTGTGCCCTGTTGTTCTGTTTTCCCCATGAATTATGACTTTTTAACAAGCTGTAGTGATACAGGGAACATAATAAGCTTTTAAGACCAAACGTCCTAATCCTTGGTCTCCCCTTATGGAATTTCTGACTGTGAGATCCCTGCTACTTAAGGGTCAGACAATAAAAACAGTATGCTGAGGATGATCTGCCTAAATCTATGTATAAGGATATAAAAGGACCAGGAAAGTGTTGAAAATTTCTCTTTGTGTAGTACCTTTTTTTAAGATAGACAGTACATTTATGCCCTCAAGTACGCTAAGAATAGAGCTTACTGTCATGAACAGTCAATATTTGTCCATTTCTCTTCTCTCTTCTTGCCTCGCCTCTGCTTTTCCCTTTCCCTTTCCCTTTCCCTTTCCCTTTCCCTTTCCCTTTCTCTTCTTTCTTTTCCTTTTCTTTTTTCTTTCCAGTTTTGTATCCGGTGACTATCTCAGCTCACAGATACTGCAAGAAAGGTGAGCCAGGCCTTCCAGTAATGGATATCCTGCAATGGATATGAGGGAAGGCAAGTTCTGTTCATGAATTTTAGAAGATGTGCATTACATAGGTGGAGGCATATGGTGTAAAAACACCCAAATTTTGATGGAGTCTTTGAGCTGGTAGAAGAGCCTGCCTTTCTAGACCAGTGTGAATCCAAAAGACTTCCTGTCAGACTGAGAAAAACCTGGTGTCCTGGATTCAGTCATTTTTTCTCCTTAGTAGCTGATGCATTGCTGTGTTCTTTGACTTTCAGCCTGGGAACAGACCTGATAACACCGATGTTTTTAGTTACTGCTCAGATATTTAGACTGACCAAGGACTTTGTGAGCCTCATGCTCCGGCAGGGAGGAGGGGAAGCAGGGAGGAAGCAGAAACAGGACACCTGACCCAAACTAACCAAAGAGGTATTCCATACCACAGCACGTCATGCCCAGGATGTAACTGAGATTTACCCGGAAAGGCATGTTCACTGCAGGATTGGACTAGGAATCAGTCGGTGCTCGGTCGGGCAGGGTGGGGCAAGTTATCATTCAGTGGGTGGTGAGGTGTTGTATTTTCTTCCCTTGTTATTTCATTTATCATTATTATTATTGGTGGTAGAAGTAGTGATTTGTGTTATACCTTAGTTACTAAACTGTTCTTATCTCAAACTCTGGGAGTTGCATTCTTTTGATTCTCTTCCACATCCCTCTGGGAGCAGGGGGAAGGCAAGAACAGGGGGGTGGGGAAGGGAAGGGGGAGTGAGAGAGAGACTGTATGATTTATGGCTGACTGGGTTTAAACCATGACACCTGGCAAGTTCCACTAAAGTTAGACAACACTATAGACCTTTCAGATGACATTCTCAGATGGAAGTATTTAAATCTCAGTGCTGGGTTCAATTACATTTTCAAAGACTTATGCTATTAAAACACAAACTAGATCACAGGGTTACAGAAAACCCAGCTATGCTATAGTCAAGGGTTAAATGCAGAAAGTTGTGTCATACATCTAGGTTTTAATAGACTTGCAGCTATTCCTTTTACTGTAGCTGGTGGTGATAATCAGCCTACATTGGTAAATGTAGATCCTTTCAGAAGTAGTTGATTTCATAGTAATATTCTAACCTCTTTATTTTTTTCCCCATCCTTATGTTTTTTATTCCATAGTAGGGATAAAATAGTTTATGTTTATTCTAAATTATTAAAAAATTATAATTTTATAAATACAGGGCCAATGGAGACCGTTAGAGAACTTAGGCTGAATGACACTCTTATTCCAAGACATCCAGAAAACTTAAAATAATGGCAGCCCATCACTTCCTTAGCAGTCATTCTCAATGGTTAACTGGAAATTCTACATTATACTTTCTGTCTCCACTATGGTTGCCTGTTTTCCTGGAGTCTTATGAGACTTCTTTCTAGAAGCTTCCAAATTACTTTGCTATATAGTACATTTGTACAGATTTTCTTTCAGTAAATAATAGATAATTTAATTATAATATTAAATTGAGTCTTTAAGACTTTCCATCACCAATTTTATCCTCTTTCTCTACTGATATTATTTGCATCTGAAAATGTAAAAAATCTGAAATGAACACTGCAGACTAAGAGACAGTGACCTCTCAGGCACATTTGTTAAGCATCATTTGTATGAAACATAGTTAAAATATAATGGACTCCATATGCTACACAATCATAATGTATCTACTTTCAAAGCAGAAAACAATCACATGGAGGAAGAGTTCTATTTAAATGTCTTAATTTTTTCTTTGTAGAATGACTTTTGTATGTATAATCATCTTTTTGAAGGATGCTAGTCATGGTTGCTTATTCTGCCATTTTTGACTCAATTGTTCAGAGTACTTTGTATATCAAATCCATTTCATATCTGTGCTGATCAAATATCTGACCATAACTACAAGTTAATATTTGATTATAATTTCTGATAAGCTAATGTCCATAATGTGCTAGATTCACATTTTTCAGTACTGAGACTGGATATTTAAACTCTGTATTAAGGCAGAAGTATTCCCCTGAATTCTTCAAAGTTAAGTCATCTTTTTAGATTTGTATTATTTGTGGTTAGTTTCAGATATATTGCTTCTTCTCCAAAGCCATAAATAATGGCTGTTGCCAAACCATATAAATTGTTGCCACAAATCCCATTAGATATTGTATAGGGTAATCAAATGTTCTGAGACTCCATGGTGTTCATAATCTCCTAGAGCCTAGAGGTTCCTTTGTATATACACACTTTTCTGACATACAACTGTTTTGCAAGCTTATTCTATTTTCTTCTGCTTTACAGATATGATCAGGATGATTCAGTGATTGCAGTGATATTTGTTGCATTACCATTTCTCTTGGGCTTTTTCATTATATTTTCCAGCCCAAGGGAGACTTTTTTCATGCCTGTCAAGCATGAGGCTGAATTTGATGCTCATCTTATTACTCTGAAGGGAGGGTTTTTAAGAGAGAGCTAACAAACAAAATGCCACAAATCCTGAGCTCCTTCTGAGCTCTGGCTGAACCTACAGTCACTAGCACATTTCCACACCCAAGCTCTTTGATGAGTTCTCTAAGGATATCATTAAAAGTACTGTATAGTGTGTATAGAAAAGTGAAGAAATACAAAATGTAGTCTGCAATAGTCTGTATGTCTTATTTATTTAACAAACTAAGTCCAATTACATGTGATGTGACATATGTTTGGGAGAAAGCATCTGAAGTTACACAAAGAATAAAACTAATTTAAGAAAGCCAGTGTTTTAAGAGTAGACGAAAAGTAGGTGCCAACATTTTCTAACAGTTTTCTGTACAGTGAAGGCTATTAAAAGTTTTCAGAAAACTCTGAATGTTTTCATTAATATATATTCTGTAAGAAAATAATAAGTTAAGCCATGGCAGTAGTTAATGGAACAGACTGATTGCTGATGGCAAGGCAACAAGTGTTGGTACCACAGAGGAACTGGTCCTCTGATGCAAATGTCAAAAGCATTGATATTAGAGAGTAGTAGTTTTAGTTCTTTCAGATAAAATACAGCTTTATATCCAAACTGAAACAATCGAAAGTTACAGAAAGACATCCTGTTACCATAGATTAGCTCTGGTTGTAGACATTTTGGGGAAACATGCTGGCCCTGCTGAAAACAATGGTTCAACTCCCCCTTTAAATTGCCAGTTCACCAGGCAATGTTTTTGTAATGAAGAAAAAAGCCCTTCTGTTTGAATTAGAGGCTTGAAAAAATTGCTTGTGCTTACCTTTGTATAGCTATATCATAATCAAATGTTGAATAATAGAGATTCTGCATTTTGGAAAAAAAAAAAATCAGGTCAGTCATTTAAAAACACATATCAACGTTACCTGGAATAGGGAGTTAAGTAGTGGCCTAAATATTGGTATCATTTTCTAAAACTTGTGCAGAACAGTGTTAAGATCAACAATCTCTTAGATGAAAATTTAATTTGTAATAGTACTTGATGGATACGTTGATTTGTATGCTGAACTTGTCAAATAGTGTGATATTAATGTAGTATTACTTTAGGCTCCTAGAATGTAAATGTCTTAACCTAAATTAGTTATTTAGGCTGTCTCTGAAATCAGCACAGAAAGACTGAACTCATTCTATGACAAGTATCTAAAAGAAAGATAAGTGGTATTCTCTGGGGGAGACTGTCTACCTATGTTAGACCAAACACCTAAAGAGAAACTGACCAGAGTTTGTGCAGTTTCATTAAAGTGACCTAATAAATCTCGTCTCTGGCTACATAACTGTATAGGGCTTGAGCAGGATTGCGTTTGTAGCAATTGGAGAGAGAAGTGAAAATATGTGAAAGAGTTCTGTAGACATCAAGGTCACTGCAGAAGGAGGAAGGAGGCAGCCCAGGTGCCAGAGCAGAGATTCCTGGGCAGACCATGGTGAGGCAGGCTGTCCCCCTGCAGCCCATGGAAGTCCATGGTGGAGCAGACATACACCTGCAGTCCATGGAGGACCACATGCCAGAGCAGGGGAATGCCTGAAGGAGGATGTAAACCCATGGGGAGCCTACACTGGGGCAGGCTCCTGGCAGGACCTGTGACCTCATGGAGGGAGGAGCACACACTGGAGCAGGTTTGCTGCAGGACTTGTGACCTTGTGGAGGAGTCACGCTGAAGCAGTCTGTTACTGAAGGACTGCACTATATTGAAGGGACCCATGCGGGAGCAGTTCATGAAGAACTGCAGCCTGAGGAAGGACTCATGTTGCAGAAGTTTGTGGAGGACTGTATCCTGTGGGAGGGACTCCACACTGGAGCAGTAATAGAGTGTGAAGAGTCCTCACCTGAGGAAGAAGGAGCAGCAGAAACAATGTGTGAAAAATTGACAGTGACCCTCATTCCCCATCCCACTACATCACTGGAAGGGGTGAAATTAAAGAACTCAGGAGTTAAATTGAGCTCTGGAAGAAAGGTGGGGGGAGGGGGGTAATGTTTTTACGATTTTATTTCTCATCATCCTACTCTTATTTGATTGGCAATAAAATAAATTATTTTTCCACAAGTTGAGCCTGTTTTGCCTGTGGCAGTAATTGATGAATGATCTATCCCTGTCCTTATTTTGACCCACAAACCTTCTGTTATATTTTCTCTCCCTTGTCCTGCTAACAGAGTGAAGTGCTAGAGCATGTTTAATGGGCACCTGGCAACTAGCCAGGGCAAACCCACATTTTCATTCTATTATAAATAGACACATTTTCCATGCTGTTACATGGAACTGTCAAGTGTGCATCTTTATTTTAATTTTGAGCATGAAATGTGCTCATATGCTGGAACATATGATTTTAGAAATCAGTGTTACCAGAGTGATCTTTTTGTGACAAGCTATTAATCTCTGAAAGACTTTCTCCAAATGCAGAGACATACTTTCAGCAAACAATTGTTACTCTTGGTTCAAAATCTCACTCAGACAGAAAATACAACACTGACAATCATTTAACAGATTTTGCCTGTTTCCCCAAGCAAAGTTACAGTAAATGTCTTGCATTTAGCCATAAGGTTGGATTACTGAATTTAAAATAATTTATACAGCATTTGCAAGAATCAAAATAGTTTGAGAATTAGTCATTCAAATACTTTGATATTTATTTCTCTGATGCTCAATAGGACCCTGGAGAAGAGAGTGGTCCAGGGGGACCTTATTGCACCCTTTTAATCATGGAATCATAGAATCATAGAATAGTCAGTGTTGGAAAAGAACTTAAAATCATCAAGTGCCAACGTCCCTGCCATGGGCAGGGACACCTCACATTAAACCATGCCACCCAAGGCTCTGTCCAACCTGGCCTTGAACACTGCAAGGGATGGAGCACTCACAACTCCCTTGGGCAATCCATTCCAGTGCCTCTCCACCTCCACAGTGAAGAACTTTTTCCTTATATCCAACCTAAACCTCCCCTGTTTAACTTTGAACCCATTACCTCTTGTCCTATCACTACAGTCCCTAATGATGAGTCCCTCCCCAGCATCCCTATAGGCCCCCTTCAAATACTGGAAGGCTGCTATGAGGTTTCCATTCAGCCTTCTCCTCTCCAGGCTGAACAGACACAACTTTCTCAGCCTGTCTTCATACGGGAGGTGCTCCAATCCCCTGATCATCCTCGTGGCCCTTCTCTGGACTCGTTCCAACAGTTCCATGTCCTTTTTATGTTGAGGACACCAGAACTGCACACAGTACTCCAAGTGAGGCCTCACGAGAGTAGAGTAGAGGGGCAGGATCAACTCCTTTGACCTGCTGGTCACGCTCCTTTTGATGCAGCCCAAGATACGGTTGGCTTTCTGGGCTGCAAGCATACACTGAAGCAGGCTCATATTCGTTTTCTCATCAACCACCACCCCGAAGTCCTTCTCTGCAGGGCTGCTCTGAATCTTTTCTCTGCCCAGCCTGTGGCTGTGCCTGGGATTGCTCTGACCCAGGTGTAGGACTTTGCACTTGTCATGGTTAAACTTCATGAGGTTGGGATCAGCCCACCTCACAAGCATGTCAAGTGTGGTATTTCACAACACAGACTCAAGTTGATGAGGAGACTCAAATCCAACTTTATTGCAACCAAGCCTTTTTTGTCCCCCTGTTCCGTACTTTCCCAACCTGCACAAACATGCCACTTTCAATCTCAATGGCTCTTGTAAAATCCTCGAGGTAAATAGTCCAGTCAGAATGCCGCAGACCCTCTCACAACTCCCACATCCCCTGGCCTCCAGCTGAGATTTCAGCCACAGCTACATCCTCGTCCATTCCCCCAAAGCTTGTTTTTTGATCTTTCCTGTCCTTCAACACCCCAACTCATGGCCCAAGGACTTGTCAAGCACCAAGGCCTCAGAGCTCATTCCCAAACTGTTTTTCATTTTTCAGATCTTATCACCTTCACTCCCTTCTTTGTTTTCTATATCCACTATCAATACCTGCTTAAGTGCTTGATTAATAAGAAACTGTATAAGTTAATAAAAACTAACAAAACAAACACTCTTAATACAATTTTTTTTTCAGTCATGCTCCTATCCTAGCAAATAAACAGCTTAAGAACTGTTAACATTCTGCACTAACTATTGGTTTCAAACTATATAAAGAAAAGACAGACACATCTCCATTTTTACAGATCTTAACAATTTCTTGTGGCTGTAAAAAGCTACTGGTTGTTATAACACCCAGCCATCTCCCTTGTCCACAGGATTTGAGGCTGCCATTGCTTGGGTTGCTGAGGAAATGACAGCCACCATTCAGTTGTTCAACAGCAGTCTGAAAGGACTCATAGGTATGGCAACCAACAGGCTCAGGGTGTCTTGTTCTATCGCATTTGCAAATATTTCATTCTCGTAAATGGTAGTTGTTTACATGAAAATACATGTCTCATACATGAAACAACTTCTTTAAAGAAGAACTTCTTTAAAAAAAGAAATTCAGCTGAACTACAGAATAAAATTTGAACCTGTATAGCAAGAATGAAATTGTACAGACTAACATTAGCACTATAAAGCAGATATTTAACTCAAAACACAATTAATTTAAAACACAGCTAACTGAAATGCATGGTAAAAACTCAATTGAAATACTGCTTGATTTTAAAGTTTAAGAAGAAATTGATATACATATATGCATAATGCTTTACAGCAAGATGACCATGTATTACCACTAATGTCCACTTGCTACTTTTACAACAGTAATTACAAGAGTATAGCATCTTTAAAATTGCAAGAAAAGTAAACATGAAATTATAACTTATAATTCTACACAGATTTCATTATTGTGTAGTTGAATGGGAAGGTAAGACTTAAAGAATGACTAAGATTTTAGGTAGCTTAAAAACAAAGCACTATATTCACTTATGGTTTAAGACAACATTTACAAGTCTTGCGCTATTTTAAGGGAAAGGTTTCTCTAATTAACTGATAAGTTCTATAATATAATATTAACTTGAGAAAGATATTTTAAAAGTCTGAATTTTTATTTAAATAACTGATTTCATCACATTTAGAAGATTTATTTAACCATGGATGTTTTTAAATTATGTTTAAAATCATATTTAAGAACAAGATTATTCTTTATTTGCCATGGGAGAAAAGTTGTGATAGTGAGTTAAGAGTGGTGTTTATTTTGATATTTATAAATAGGGATGTTTATTCTGATTTCATACTGTTTTTCCATTAAGAGTGATCTCAGTAATTTTTAACCTTCAGTTATACCACGGTGAATGATAGCAGTAAAGAAGCAGAAACATAGCAGAATGTGGCATACTTAAGTCCATTAGTTTTTAAAATTTTAATGGGATAAATGTGTAAACCGTTTTAAACATAGAAAATAGTTAATAAATCAATCAATAAATATGTGTGGATATTTAAAACAACAGAAGCTGTAAATTGTCAGTTATGTCTTTTGTGTGTTATTGTACGTCTTAGAAGATCAGAACAGAAATGTGTAGGATTTGTAGGATCTGTTTTATTCATATCCTATCTTATTACATTATACCATACCATATCATCATATCATATCATATTGATAAAATAAGGTTCACAAAATTTTGCCTGGATAGCAAAAAAACAATTCAAACCTGATATATTCCACAAATCCTGAAAATCCTGAACAAAGAATTATCTTAGGCTAATTAAGTATACAGCAGATATCCACTTAGGCAATGCATCTGGGATATGCAAAATCCATCACGCAAGTAAAGAACCTTTATGTGGCATGTGGCCTCTAAGTATCATATGTATACATCATTTGCACACATACTTCACACAGAGGAATCCTATGAAGAGCTATGCCAAGCAGCTCCCAGCATCATTTAGATGGTGTTACAACTCAGCAACTAATGAAAACTCTTTTTATTAATTAAAATCACAATAAAGAAGACTCACCTTACCTCAGACATTGCAAAAAGGGTCCAAATTACCTTGATTTATGCAGCAGTACTTCTAGCCCATCATCTTTCCTACTCTCTGTGACTAGCCAAAGGGCTCAGCAGACATGGAGGTGATACCAGTGTGCAGATCTTCAGTGTCATTTGCAATGACACGTTTTCCTTAAAGATCACTTTTCTGATTTTGCCTCTTAGCTTCAATTTCTTATCCTCAATTTTTAGTAAACAATTTTATGAATCTTTAGAGTGAATAGTTTTCATAGAATCATAGAATAGTTAGGGTTGGAAGGGACCTTAAGACCATCTAGTTCCAACCCCCCTGCCATAAGCAGGGACACCCCACACTAAAACATGCCACCCAAGGCTTCATCCAATCTGGTCTTGAACACTGCANGTGAATAGTTTTCATAGAATCATAGAATAGTTAGGGTTGGAAGGGACCTTAAGACCATCTAGTTCCAACCCCCCTGCCATAAGCAGGGACACCCCACACTAAAACATGCCACCCAGGGCTTCATCCAATCTGGTCTTGAACACTGCAAGGGATGGAGCACTCACAACTTCCTTGGGCAACCCATCCAGCATCTCACCACCCTAACAGGAAAGAATTTTTTCCTTAGATCCAATCTAAACCTCTCCTATTTAACTTTGAACCCATTACCTCTTGTCCTATCACTACAGTCCCTAATGAAGGGTCCCTTACCATCATCCCTATAGGCCCCCTTCAGATAGTGGAAGGCTGCTATGAGGTCTCCACACAGCCTTCTCTTCCCCAGGCTCAACAGCTCCAACTCTCTCAGCCTGTCTTCATACGGGAGGTGCTCCAGTCCCCTGATCATCCTTGTGGCCCTCCTCTGGACTTGTTCCAACACTTCCATGTCCTTTTTATGTTGAGGACACCAGAACTGCACACAATACTCCAAGTGAGGTCTCACGAGAGCAGAGTAGAGGGGCAGGATCACCTCCTTTGACCTGCTGGTCATGCTCCTTTTGATGCAGCCCAGGATACAAATGTCTTTCTGGGCTGTGAGCGCACAGTACTGGCTCATGTTAAGTTTCTGATCTACCAACATCCCCAAGTCCTTCTCCGCAGGTCTGCTCTGAATCTCCTCTCTGCCCAACCTGTAGCTGTGCCTGGGATTGCTCCCACCCAGGTGGAGGACCTTGCACTTGGCATGGTTAAACTTCATGAGGTTGGGATCAGCCCACTTCACAAGCGTGTCAAGGTCCCTCTGGATGACATTCCTCCCCTCCAGCGTATCCACCAAACCACACAGCTTGGTGTCATTGGCAAACTTGGTGAGGGCGCACTCAATCCCACTGTCCATGTCAGCAACAAAGATGTTAAACAGGACCGGTCCCAACACTGATCCCTAAGGAACACCACTCGTCACTGGCTTCCAATTAGACGCTGAGCCATTGACCACAATTCTTTGTGTGCCGCCATCCAACCAGTTCTTTATCCACCGAGTGGTCCACCTATCAAATTGATGTCTTTCCAATTTAGAGAAAAGGATGTTGTGTGGGACAGTGTCGAATGCTTTGCACAAGTCCAGGTAGATGATGTCAACTGCTCTACCCCTGTCCATCAGTTCCGTAGCCCCATTGTAGAAGGCCACCAAATTGGTCAGGCAGGATTTCCCCTTAGTGAAGCCATGCTGGCTGCCACCAAGCACCTTGTTTGTTTTTCATGTGCCTTAGCGTGCCTTCCAGGAGAATCTGCTCCAAGATTTTTCCAGGCACAGAGGTGAGACTGACTGGTCTGTAATTCCCCAGGTCATCCATTTTCCCCTTCTTGAAAATGGGGATTATGTTTTGAACTTCATTTTAATGTTTCTGGTTATACTGGAAGCACAAGAGGAAAGAAATGTTCTCAATTCACCAGTACTTTGTGCTACTGTATTTGACACAGCAGCAGATTAGTGTGGCTTCAATATAAAACCTGTACAAAAGTGAAAAATCTTGCTGAGAATAGGAACTGAGATATTCAGGATTTCAGGATTATATTTTAGACAGCAAAAGGTATCTGGTACTTGAAAAGAATATGAAATAAATTCAGAAATTATGAGTAATTGATTTTCATTTTAGGTCTCTTACTTTCTTAGTGGCTTAAATCTGAAACAGGAGGTTTACTCTTTTATGTTTATTACTTACTGATCTTAGAGAAAGATTCTTGAGAAATTTTAAGTTTGCATTTTTGTTGACTCCTTGTTGAGATAGTTGGTTGAAATTCACTCAGAGGTTGTGGAAACTAAAAAATGAAGCAAGTCTTTAAATCATGGTTAATGTTTTAAGGAAATGTGAATGATAATTTAATGAAAATTACATGTTTACAGATCCGATTCCTGTTTTTAGCCCAGACTTTAGATTTATTAATACATGTTTATAAACCAGGAAACCAAAATTTCTATTACGAGTATTCATCTTCTATCAATTACCCATTCAGTAGAAGCATTCTTTTTTTTTTTTTTTTTTTTTTTTCAGGTAAATTTATTTTTTTTTTTTTTTTTTTTTTTTTTTTTCAGGCAGAGTGAAGTTAATTTTATTATTTCAATTAGTTATTGTGATGGTGAATGTTAGTTATTAGTTTTTTATTTTTTATTTTATTATTAGTTATTGTGTGTTTCTCAAAACAACTAAAAGCTGTGAGGAGCTGAGGGAGGCTGAGCTCCTTTTCGCAGTGATCAACATGTTGCCGTTTGCACAAACGTGAGCCAGGGGCAGAGCAGGGTTTGAGCTCTGCGAAGGTGGGGGACGTTTTCCTGTATTGTCTGCCCTGAGGCCACAAAGACCAACTGCCCAGGTACCAGGGTGCCCATAGACAGCAGCAAACACTGAGGTACTCATCGGGGTACAACATGAACTGGGTCTGGGGACTTATCTGATAGTCCTGAAAATAAGTCTCACCTGTGGGAGGGGGACCAAGACAACCCAACCCTATAAAAAGGCAGAAGGCCAGCAACTGTGTGGTGTGTGTTTCTCTGTTTTAGACTTCAGTAGGATTAGTTCCTAGAAGGACTGCATCTGAATGGACTAAAACTGAAAAAATTTCCACTTGCTGCCCTACAAGACATTGTTGGACCCACAAGGTGGAGTTTTCTTTCACTCTTTATTTTCTCTCTACTTTGGAGCTCTTATAAGACTCTGACAAAATATTGTTCTTCCTGTCACAATTTTAAAGGAAGTTTACAATAAATTTAAAGATTCCTTCACTTTTCAACCTGTGCAGGGCCTGTTGTTTCTCTTGTTGAACCACACAGAGTGTGGTAAAAGATCAGCTCCCCCACACCTACTGGGTAGGGCAGGGCAGTTACTCATCAGCATTATCCACTGGGTCAGTAGAAGGATGGCAAGCTTTATATGGTGCATTTAAATATGAATACAAAGCCAAATGCAGAGCTTTTTGTGGCTAATGCTGTGATGTAATCAAAAACTTATTTTTAACATTGCAACTAAAAATGCTGATTTCACAACCTTTGTACTTTCATAATAATAAGGCTTGTGAGACAACAAATTTCTAAATATCTTAGAATTAGATCTGAAGCATGGTCGAGAGCTACTAGCCTGAAGAAAAACTGCATTAGAAAGAAATGCATTTTTGTTCATTCCATTTTTTCATGTAAGGTTACTTTTATTTAAATAAACACAACAAAGGATTTCACACAAAAATACTGACTCAAAAACGTCAGTTTAGTTATTAAGCTGAAAATGCAAAAATATTTTGCATTCTCAAAATGTAATCCCATTTTCATTTCTTACTAAATGAATGGCACAATATTAAGCTTCACTTTTTGCACTTTTTGCTCCTTTTCTCTGCATAGACAAATTTCTGCATTATGGCTCATTTGCAGTGAACCAAATAGTATCTTTAGAAAATGCCAAATGAGAACTGGCTGTTTAGGGTTCCACCCCATACCTTGCAATGACTTTATTGTCAGTGGGGTAGAGAAAATGTTGCTTAACACTGAACTGACACAAAAGGAAATTTCTGGATCAGTTACATTGTCTTTATATAATTCAACGAATCAAAAGTAAAGGCTTAAGGTTCAGGGTGGTTTAGCTTTAGTCCTTCAGAAAAGGAATGCAAAAATATTTATTACCAAAACAAAGTTCTTGGAAGAAATAAGTGTCCTTACAAAAAACACTTGGACCATAAAATCTGTACTCTGACACAGATTCAGGATTTTAATGCCTCCTTAACAGGCTTCTTAAACAGAATTTTGCCTATTTTCTGTCCGTTACTTGGGTACTGGGAAGGAATCGGGAGCATTGTCTTTATGGGACTTCTTTCATTTTATTGTCCAGTCAAACCTATAGCCCAGGAATATTCTCCAGCTGCAATGTTTTGCCTTTAAGATAGCCAGTGGTTAATATAGTTTCTTCCTACACCTGTTTGTTTTTTGGTTTTTGTTTTTGTTTTTTTTTTAAATATCAGAGGCACTTTGAAGGAAATTACAAAGATAAATCAGTGTAAATGCTGTAGCATAGTGTTACCAATTTAATGTGCAGGTTTATATAGCATTTGACAGGATTTATTGCTTATAAAATTTTGCATCTGAACAGATATGCATTTCCTCCACTGAGCAGAGATTCTGCTGTCAGCTGCTGTGAATTTGTACCAAGAATGCAATAAAAGTAATGCAAACTTCTGTTTACTTGCGTTGCTATATGATCTTTAAAGTGTGAAGAATTTGAAAGGGTGTTAATGGATCAAAGTGTTTATGCTAGAGGAGATGGCAAAAAGGAGTAAGGAGTAGGAGGCATATGGTAACTCAGATGAAAACATTTCATGCTAGGAGATGTTCCTCTTCTATGGTGTGTTGAATAATTTTGTGTGGGCATTTTCCTTTGTTTA
Organism: Agapornis roseicollis; assembly: GCA_002631895.1. NCBI lineage: Eukaryota > Metazoa > Chordata > Aves > Psittaciformes > Psittacidae > Agapornis > Agapornis roseicollis. Next base: position 992 of record NDXB01017328.1, on the reverse strand, counting down.
TATGATATCCTAAGAGTGACACAGTTCCTTTGAGCAAAATGACCATTTTAAAGAATTTTACACTCTTGTCTGAAACATGTATCTAGCCAAAAAATAGGCAAATATAGCTCCAAATGGTGACAGCTTCATTTTTAATGTAGTGTTTATTATATTAATATTTTAGATAACTCAGTCAAGATGAGGAGCTGCCACTTGCATGCGTATAGCTGTATATTTTTAACTAACTTATAGTTTCTGTAGGACTTTACTTCAGCTGATGAAAAAAACTTTAAAAAGAGACTGGAATAGTTTCCTGACTATCTCAAAGTTGTGTGCATAGTTTTGGGAAAATGGTGAACTAACAGGTTTACTGTTTAAATCCGGCTCAGGTTAAAAGACTTGAGTGTAATGTCATGTGTCACACAGCAGTTGCAACCTCAGAGCCTGTCTCTTAAGAGCGGAATTTGCAAAACTAATTTCAGTTTGCAGCAAAGTTTGATTGACAGGTGACAGTACAGTTAAGTGCTGGGATACCCGGACCAATCAATAGGAAGAGTAGAGCATTTCTAAAATGCTGTCTGCTTCAGGACCTGCACTCCCCAGAGCTGGAAGGCAGAGTTCTAGGTTTTTGCGCATTCATCTGATAATAGCACTCTTGACAAGTGGTGTTCTTGCTCCCTGGGATGTTGATGAAGTTTGTATTTGCTACGTGCTAGATGAAGGAACAAAACCAAACTAAGAACAATTCTGACAGTAGCCACTCAAGACCACATCTTTCCCATTGGACAAGCTGAACTGCAACATCTGCTCTCTTTTGGCCTGTGTGGCTTTCGCACTTCTTGTTCACAGTAGCACAGCTAGCTAGAAAAAGGCAGTTGCTTCCCATAGCTGTGATTAGCACAATCTGTTGTGATGAACCATCTTCAATCCTAACCTTTTGTCCTTTGCGCAGTGTCATAGTTTAAACCCAGCCACGCAGCTCGTTCACTCACTCAACCCCCCTTTCTTGCCCT
>NDXB01017327.1:86771-101593 GCA_002631895.1 Agapornis roseicollis | reverse complement strand
AAACACCAGCTACTAAAGAGAAGAAAAACTGACTGCAACTGCTGAACCCAGGACAGCAGGAAATTACAATTTGCCTTTTTGCATTAATACAGAAATGAGTACATCACTTTCTAAGGTGTCAGCTCAGACTTGTGGCTAATTCTGAAGATATCACAGCCTTAGAGAAGATAGGCAGCCAGCAGCAACTCAGACAACTGGCTTCCATGTTATATATAGCAAGAGACTCTTAACAGGTATCATAGAAACATTTGTACAGTTTGTGTTAACTTACTATCTTATTAGCATGTTTATCCTGACTTTTCTTTTTTTAAAAAAAACAGGTTTATGAACAATAATGCAAAATGTGAAAAGCAAATACTGTCAGTTGACCCCAAAATACAAGTGAGAGATTGAGTTGCTGGAGCGGGTCTAGAGAAGGGCAATGGAGCTGGTGAAGGACCTGAAGCACAAGTCTGATGAGGAACAGCTGAGGGAACTGGGGTTGTTTATCCTGGAGAAAAGAAGGCTCAGGGCAGGGACCTTATCATTCTCTACAACTTCCTTAAGGAGGATGGAGTGAAGAGGTGGCTGGTCTTTTCTCCCAAGTGACAAGTGATAGGACAAGAGGTAATGTCCTCAAGCTACAGCAGGACAGGCTTAGACTGGGTGTTAGAAACAATTTCTTCACAGGAGAGGGTAATCAGATATTGGAAAAGTCTGCTCAGGGAAGTGGTGGAATTGCTGTCCCTGGAAGTGTTCAAAATTTCTGTGGACAAGGCCCTTAGTGACATGGTTTAGTGATAGCCTTGGCAGTCCTGGGGTAATGGTTGGACTTGATATTAACATTTTTTTCCAACCTAGTTTATTCTACTATTCTGTCATTCTATGAATCTTGCAGGGCTTCACAAAATAACCAGTTCTAATCAAGAACTCATATTTGGGCCACTGATATGAAGTTTTTATAGCTATCATTTCAAACCTTTTTTCTAAAGCCCTTTCAGGAGAAAGGAACTGAATGACAGAGCAGAAACCACTAATCAAATACAGAGTTACAGACAGATTATTTTTAATGGTATTGCATGACCTTCCATAATTAAAGTGAACATGATTTGTTAGACGCTAGGTTTTTCTTGTTTAAATATACAGATCTTGGAAAACGTAGAATTGTATTAATTAATTTTTAACTTGAATGCCATCCAAAAAGCAATAAATATGTAGGAAAGCTCTGTATGATTTTTGCCCTGTAATCACGGCAAGCTAATGTTTGTGATGAATGTCTTTCTGCTTTCTGCAGCAGTTTTCCAAGGTGATTTGAAGCACCTATGACCTGTTGTACTAGCTTATCTAAGAACAAATCCCTGAAGGGAAGACTGAGGGAGGAGGAAAGTTTTTCACCTTGTTACTAACTGGTGATTTGAAAAAGTGGTGCTATTCGTTGATAAGTCTGAAATGCTGATGAGAATCTAATGAGGTGTTCAAATTGCAGACTTCCATACCAAGCCACAGGCAAGCAGTTTTAAGAAAAGGCAAATTATTAGAATGTTCCAGTTCATGTTATTTTTAGACAATACTGTGAATAAAAAGTAAACAGAGCTGTATTTGAAAAATGTATTCAGGATGTCTCATACAAGAATACTTTCCTGGGACCTTTAAGGATGAAAAATAAATCAAAAAGATTTAAAAGGAGGTATGTGATGAGTAGGAGAAGGGTGTGCTCTTCTGAGGAAAATCAATCTGATACCAGTAATTTTCAATATTTTTGTTAATATAGAAAGTAATAAATGTTTATGAGGAGAGTGAATTGGAACTCCTGCCATCCACAGGTATGAAACCTGAANAGAATGTTCCAGTTCATGTTATTTTTAGACAATACTGTGAATAAAAAGTAAACAGAGCTGTATTTGAAAAATGTATTCAGGATGTCTCATACAAGAATACTTTCCTGGGACCTTTAAGGATGAAAAATAAATCAAAAAGATTTGAAAGGAGGTATGTGATGAGTAGGAGAAGGGTGTGCTCTTCTGAGGAAAATCAATCTGATACCAGTAATTTTCAATATTTTTGTTAATATAGAAAGTAATAAATGTTTATGAGGAGAGTGAATTGGAAATCCTGCCATCCACAGGTATATAAAGAAACCTGAAAAATCAGAGTAACAAAGAAAATTATTTTGTTTTTTTTTTTTTAAAAAAAAACCGATGACCATTTAGAATTATTTGGGCACTAATCAAGTAAACTAAGGAATAGAACAAGTTTAATAATAGGGCTATCTTGAATTGAACATATATGTATTATCTAAGAAGCCAAGAGCATTTCTTCATGGAATATACAAAAAATTATGAAAATAATTGGTTTTTACTCTCCTTATTAAAGTTATGTCAGATGCCTGTGTTGTATATAATCTTTCCATGTTTTTGTACAGGCAAAGCATAAGCAGGAGTTAGAAGACATGAGAAAAGCCGGACATGAAGCATTGGGTATTATTGTTGAAGAATTCAAGGTAAATCAGTTGCTGAGATTATGAAATTTCCAAATAATATCGTTGTAATAGCTTATAATAATTAGGTGCTACAGGCAGTCTTCTTTAGGAGTCAAGACCGTGTTAAACTAATAATATCATTTATATGCAGAAGCGACTTCCATTTTCAGTAGATTTTGTAAGTAGTGCCTAATTAATCCCCAAATTACCTCAAGTGTGGAAATTCACCTAAGCAATTCTACTGAATTGTTTAAAAGGCATAGAATGGATATAAGGAAGAAATTCTTTCCTGTTAGGGTGGTAAGATGCTGGAATGGGTTGCCCAGGGAGGTTGTGAGTGCTCCATCCCTGGCAGTGTTCAAGGCCAGGTTGGGCATTGGGTGNAATTGTTTAAAAGGCATAGAATGGATATAAGGAAGAAATTCTTTCCTGTTAGGGTGGTAAGATGCTGGAATGGGTTGCCCAGGGAGGTTGTGAGTGCTCCATCCCTGGCAGTGTTCAAGGCCAGGTTGGATGGAGCATTGGGTGACATGGTTTAGTGTGAGGTGTCCCTGCTTATGGCAGGGGGGTTGGAACTAGATGATCTTAAGGTCCTTTCCAACCCTAATTATTTTATGATTCTGTAAAGGAGAATCTTTATTGCAATGAATACAGTCCTATTTTGCAATCCTTGGGTTTTAATAAAATGAACTGATGCAGATTGTTCACATCAAATGGATTGGCCATGTCCCAAATTAGTATCTCTTGCAGTCATGACTGTTGGAATCGTGACTAATCTTCTCTGATAACCAGCCAATTATAATTTTGTGATGTAGCATAATTTTGTATGTAGCATGACTGAATATAGAGCCTAATAATGGTTATTTAAGAATAGCTGTGTAAAAATATACACCACTGATCATAAGCCCCAGAAAATAAGTCCCAGAATCCCTCAAGCCCCAAATCCTCTAAATTAGTTATTGAGACTCTGGGTTGAACAACAATGGAAAAGAGTTGACTACTTGCCTTTTTTGTATTCCCAGCAGAGATGAGTCTTCCTACCTGTAGACTTGTGAAAGTGCCTTTCTTTTGGCATACAAAAGAAAAAGAGAGTTACCATATTTTCAGTTCTCTTTACAAGCTTGCCAACTTTGTAATCAAAAGCTTACATTTTTCTTACATTCAGTGCTAATTATTACTCCTTATACTTACAGACTTACTGCAGCAGATTTATTTATTTTTTTTTTTTTATCTATGCTTAAAATGGGTTACACTCTCTGATAATCACTGTCTGGTATTTGGGGAATTATTTGGTGTAAAAGGGGCACCCTGGTTTTCCATTAGTTATCCCTAGGCAGACGAGGTACTCAAGTTTAAGACCAAACCCTCTCAATTCCTACCCTTGTTGTGACACGTCTTTTTTAACATGGCAACAGTGTCAAAAATGGAGCTTACACAAGAAGTCAAATACTGAATGATTTAATTTCAAGGATCTGAATACATCAAAGCCCTTAGAATTATTGCAGTTATCTTTGGAATATTAGCTTGCCAAATGTGCTGGGAAATCCATTACCTGAAACCATTAGACACTTTGTAGCAAAAGCCCTCAAAAACCTTGTCTGTTTTTAAGCATCTCGCATTCTTATCTTTCTTTCAACAAATAAGCCATCTACAACACAGACACAAAATTTGCATTAAAAAAAAATGGTAAAGCAAATCAAAAATCAACTTAGTGTTTGGTGTAGGCCAAGTTTCCCTTCTCATGTTTTCTTAATTTGGTTTAATTTCTGTCTTTCATGTTGTTATTTTTTTTTAAATTTTATCCCTGGTAATTAACTACAGTAAAGAAAAGTAAATGTAGAGCTTGGAAGTTGTGCTTGTGGGATCATGTCATATTGGAAGATATTTACTACAAGCAACATAAGAATTTTTTGTCTGCTTGTTTAATCAAGCTTTTGTTCTGAAATTTTCATAGTTCTGTAAACAGACAAGTTAAGATTTTTAATCTGTTTTGTTTATATTTCTCACCATATAAAATATCCTCTAATGTAAGCTTTAAAGAATATGAGGTTACAGGCAGGTGTATTTATTTGGTGGTATTTATTTATTTAGATTATTTTATGCAATTATTAGTCTTCTAAAAGACAGCTTGAATGAATCAGATGTGTTTCCTTTTCTGGAAATTAACTTCAAGATGCAAAGTCCTTTGCAGGTCTTCATACAGTGAGAGTTTTGTCTATCCCTTTTCAGTATTAGGTGGCTGATTTTTTTCACCTTTCCAGAATGTAAGAAGACACATTTGCAAAATACGGAATATGTGGAAGCTTTCAGATTGTCTTTCAAAAATTTGTGTCAATAACAGACCTGTGAACTGAAAGGTTACCCTCTAATAAACAGCAAAATTTAAGATATTTCATTACAAAATAAGTTAGTCTAGAATCAGGGTATATTTTTTTAGACATAGTTTATCCCTGGTGAAGAGGAAAAGCTCTTGAAATGTGGCAAGTTCTCAGCTCTTTAAAACACCAGCTTAGGCTGTTAAGTCTCCAAGTTGACATACCAGCTCAGAAAGACCTGACACAGGAATAAAAGGATAAATTCAAAAGTTGTTGCAAGGGCTTCTATTTCACTGCTGACTTCTATACTTGTCCATGTGTGAGTTGCACAAGATTTCAAGCAGGCCTTGAGTAAAATACAATATTGGATTTCATCATGAAGAGGTGATGGCTGGAAAAGTAGAGATTCCTTGTCATTTTTACAGTATTGGAGTACTCACGTGCAACAGTGATGCCACTATAAGAATGTTTATATGAAATTCTGATAAAATCAGTGTCTTTAATCAAGACAATCAAGTCTTAATCTTCTGAAGATCTGGCTATCAAAAATATTGTATTATTGATTAAAGCATCTTGATTTCTTAAAAATAATTGTAAAAATTACTAGATATTTCTCCATCCCTTTTCAGTTAGGATTTCTTTTTATATGTGTTTCGCGCTATAAAACTGTAAATAGGGTGTGAAATACTGTAATAATTGAAAGGCTTGAAAAATAAGTAATTTAAACTCACATGCCAATAAAACTGATATATCTAGATAAACTGAGCATAGTGTTCGAACTGTAAGGTATCCATCGCTACTGCTATACCAAAAGATGTTGAAAATGAAACTGAAGTTGTTACACCACTTTGCAAAAAACACCTTGCCCTATTCTTGCTTTGGATTCAAATGTGTTTTATGCTATGTCTTTGAAACACTGGAATAAAATTCAGTTCACACTCTAAAGAGGACAGTTAATGAAACCATAAAGTTCCTCATGCCTTGATACACATCAAAATGTGTTGACCATTTGTAAAAAATAACTTGAGAGAATATTTTCTCAGAGGAAATACTTTTTAACTTAATATATAGAATATCACATCATGTGCTCTGTTTTAAGCTTTGGTAGCATGGTATGAATGTCAGTGGAAACAATTCAGGAAATTTAACTTAACAAAAAAACATATATATTCCATAGCATGCGAATGCACACTTTTTAATTTTCTGGAGGTTTCCCTGAAAATAGCCCTATCATGAAAATATGCAGTATCTTGGGCTAAAGTGGTTAAGTTGGATTCTGTTGAAAAAGATGTTTTCAAAAATCTTTTAAATAGTTTTATTTATATAATATGTGTGCTAGCTAATAACTGAGTCATAACCACTCAAATAGAATATTTTATTGAGTTGGTGTGTCTTTTCCAAGGGTCAGGAAAGAGTTTTGATGATGTCTTCTGCTCTGTTTTATCCTTCAGCAATTGGTTAATTATATTTTGCCCATAAAGTAGTAGAAATTAATGGTGGAGACAGGATGCTGAATTAGACAAATCATTGTCTAATGCTATGAAACATAGAAATTCTTATGTAAAGTTGCTGTAATTAATGGTATGTTCATGTGTTTGAAGTAGCACAGTAGCTTTACTCTTCACTAGATAATTTTAGTTTTGAGAATGACTCCTTCTGGCCATCCTGACTTAGCAATTTTGAAGTAAAGAAGGTGCTTGGTGTAAATACATTTTTTATTTAGTTACTAAAGCAAATAATGGTACTTGAGCAGGGCAAAGAAACCAGTGAGGATATTCTTTTGGACCAAGGACTTTGATGCAGTGCCTTTAAGTGTCCTTATAGACTGTAATGCATCAGCCCATACATCATGATGCATCGTGATGTATGTTTCATACTGATGTTTCAAGTGAGTTTGTATAACATTTTCAAACAACGCTACAAACCTAAAAGTCTGGGCTTTGCACAGATTGGAATTGCTTATATACTGGTTTTCAGGAGAGATGAGAGGGGATGAAAAATCCTGCTATATCTCTTGCTTCCCTCATTCCCCCATGCCCCCTTTTTTGTTTTTCTTACTAGATTTTTCCTCCTATTAAAAATGTAAGTTGAGAGAAAGAGATTTGGCAATTTGCTACTGTTAGTGAACTGGATTAATTTGGGAGTATCAGCTTATAATTTGGATTTGTAATTCAAGAAGGCTTCTCATAAATTCTAGCTTTTGGCCATATAATAATTACTGGTTTGGGCAAGCAGCTGTGGTTTTGGTTGCCAGTAGAATAAAGACACTAGGGCTGGGCAAACAGGCTTGTATTAGAAATGGGCTGGAGTGTCTGTGCTTTGATTATGGCAAAGCCATAAAACATTGCACTTTTCCCTTTCTAAGGGTGAGGACAAAATTTACATTACTACGCTATACACAGCACAACCTGTAGAAATACAGGATAAATTTTTGTGATCATTTGTATTTTCTGATCTTTAAACTTTTCTTTTTATACCAGGTACAGTACAGTTTTTCAGTCTCTAGTCTTTATTCAATTATAGAATCATAGAATAGTTAGGGTTGGAAAGGACCTTAACATCATCTAGTTCCAACCCCCCTGCCATAAGCAGGGACACCTCACACTAAACCATGCCACCCAAGGCTTCTTCCAGCCTGGCCTTGAACACTGCCAGGGATGGAGCATTCACAACTTCCTTGGGCAACCCATTCTAGTGCCTCACCACCCTAACAGGAAAGAATTTCTTCATTATATACAATCTAAACCTCCCCTGTTTAAGTCTTCACCCATTACCCCTTGTCCTGTCACTACAGTCCCTAATGAAGAGTCCCTCCCCAGCATCCCTAGAGGCCCCCTTCAGATACTGGAAGGCTGCTATGAGATCTCCATGCAGTCCCCTCTTCTCCAGGCTAAACAGCCCCAACTTTCTCAGCCTGAGAAAGGAGGTGCTCCAGTCCCCTGATCATCCTTGTGGCCCTCCTCTGGACGCGTTCCAACAGTTCTATGTCCTTTTTATGTTGAGGACACCAGAACTGCACACAATACTGCAGGTGAGGTCTCATGAGAGCAGAGTAGAGGGGCAGGTTCTCTAGTGTTCCTACCATACGTGTAGCATGCTGTCAATTACATTCCAGAACTACTGAATACTTTGACCATTGCTAAAGCATATACTAGGGTAATTAAATGTGTATTCCCTTAAAGACACACCAAGGTGATGGTGGATAAAGTTAGTAATATGGTTTTTCCATCTGGTTTCAACTCAGGGTCTTCCAAAATTGTTTCCATGTTTGAAATTTAAAGATGTTAGCTCTTTATTTAAACTCAAACAGGGGTTTGGATTGACTTATTTAGTTAAGTTTTATAACCCATCCTATCCGAAATGGATATGAAGACATTTTACAGAACATGTTCTTGGGGGATTTCATTCTCTTTGTTCTGTCAGAAGCCACCAGGCTTTGGTTAGTGAAGGAAAAGCAGGATTAATTCTCTGATGGATTTTTTGGGTTAGGAGAGAAATCAGAAAAGAGAGAAGAAGCAGGATTTCTTGAATAGTTTGAAATGTTTCTGGTAGTTTAAGCTTTAGAGTAAGACTTGTTTTGCTGTCATTGTCATCTTGTAAGTCCTCTTATTTGGAGCAGCAACACTTTATAGAATTACAGTTAAATGTGAACATGCCTGTTACTCAGCTTCCCTGTGAACAATGTGAATTTGTTCTTTAAAAATCTTTCCTAAGTTGTTCCTGTATATGTTTCCAGAAACAATGAGCAGAAAACAAGAGACAGTTTGGTGATGGACTATAATGTGAATGTGTATTTGGAATATGAATTATTTCCAAGTGGATTCTAGTGTTTAAACTACCTTATCACAGAACTAAACCATATAATTTGCAGGAACCAGAATATGTTCTTCCTCCCCTCTATCTCCAAGGATCCACAAGGTTCTAGCACATTCTACAATTCTGCTATTATTTTGTTATGTATTGCACTGTAAAGGCTGCTTTACTAACAGGAATCAATAGATACGGGTGTTAGAGTAAGAACTACAATCAACACATCTTTGAAAGTTTAGAACTTGGAAAAATTTGGCTTCATCTCTAGGGGATCAAGAGCTATTGCCCTATTCTCCATGAAAGGAAAATCATGACTGAAGAAAGTGTGCAGACTCCTTATTTTTGTTAAATTCCACTTATTTTAGTCCTGATAACAGGACCATATATGATTTCTTTCATTTGTTTTTGAAAGGAAGAAAATACAACTATACATCAGACTGGAATCTCTGTGATACCTGGCAGATTTTGTAAATGGACCAAAGGTTTGCTATTCCATATCTCACTTTGATAGCTTCTTGTCACTTCTTTGAGTCATTTTAATTTCCTATACTGAAACTGAGAATACCAAGCTAGATTAGTTGTTAAAATATGATTATTCCTGGACCATATATAAAAATATTCCTGGATCATAATAATGTTCTCAGTGCTACTTTTTATTGCCACATTCTTTTATAAGCCAAAACAGCTATAGATTCAAGTCCAAGGCTTAAAGTTTGACCAACTTTCAGCTTTGATTAGCTAAGAAGATATGCCAAGTTGAAAATGAGTTATAACTGAACCAAACATAGTAAAATAATGTCAGTGTAGACATTAATTCTTGGTTTTTCTCAGTTAATGGGGTTTTAGCCAGTTTAGTAATGGCTAAAATGGAATATGAGATGTGGGGTAGAAGGAAACGTTGAAAGACCGTGTATATCTATGTTTTTCTTATCACTTGGAGCTGTGGTGATATTTTTTGTTTTCTTTTCAGGAATCAGAGGAAAGATGTTACTATTGTTATTTATTATACCTAAAAATACTTTGATTATTTAGTACATAAACTTTGTAAATTTTGAAGGTTTTTTATTAGCAGAAGGGCATCAGTTCAATTGATGATGTACCTGTGGTCATAACTATGGTTATACAGCTGCTATTGTGGCTGCAGTTTGTTCTTACATTCATGCATGGCTTTATACTTTAATTTTAAGCAAACTGCTTTAAGTAGTTGTTTATCTAAAGTACCACAGTTCTTTAAACTGTTCCTTCATACAATGACTTACATAAGAAGTTGGGAGGCAGAGTTTTGAAAGCTGAAGAAACTGCAAATGGGAAAAGAAGATCTAGTAACTGTCTGAAAAAGTGACTGTTTATTTGGCTCTACTGAAGACCTGAGAGATGACCTCGCTTTTGGTTGAAGACAGATACAGTTTGGGCTTGTGGTGCGTGTTGTGCTGAGGAAGGAGAGGAAGAATTAAAAAAGAAAAAAAGGGGTGGGGGAAAAAGCCATGAAGCAATAAGGACTAGTTGATAAATTTAAAGAGATTCTGAAAATCTGAACCCACCACTTCCTTTGTTACAATAACAAGTGTGTAGTCTCAGGCAACAAATATGATAGGGGTGTAGAAACAGACCTACAAGACTGAAGCCTCTTGACATTACAGTCCTGAAACTGGCTGTTGGGTACAGGGTGACCCTTGCCACCCTGTGTCAAGGAACTTCATTTCACACTATATGAAAGGAGAAATTAATTACCAATAGCACTCATATTGAAATCCTACCCCATGAACTTCATGTGACAGATGCCATAGGGTATATTCTGCTATAAACTTACTTGAAATGATTTTGTGAGCTATTAAAAGAAAACTGCTTCAAAAATGCCAGCTTGATATTAGATCAGTGGCCACAGATTTATGGAACATCAGCCCACCAGGATAATTGTGTAATTAATTAAGGAAGAAAGTGGTGTTTCAGCAGTGATAAGTAGCTGCCCAGAGCAGCAATTAGTCAAAAGACTTTTAGTGTCATTGTACTGAAGGAAGCATGTAACTAAAGGTTAGAGATGCCTATCATCAAGTAGCTGAAAGTATGTTTAGTTTAGTAACTTAGTTAATTGGTAAATTAGGGGGTTAATTATAATTTAAATAATTGGTTATCTTAAAATTTGCAAACAGTTTGAATGAATATAATGCATGTCTGCTGTATTTACCCCATCAAGAAACCTTAAATTGTAGTTGTGATCAAAGAAAGTGACCTCATTTTTTAACTCCATGGGTCTTTTTCTTTTTTTTATGTTTGGGTTTTTTTGGTTGTTTGTTTTTGTTTTGTTTTTTTTTTTTAGCAGTCTTGTAAAGACATTATTTTATGACATCTTTATGTTAATATTTAATTTTTATAGTCAGCTGGAGCCAGGCATATGTAGGATACACACAGTGAATGTAGTAATGTTCTAGACAACAGCTTCATGTTAGATATGAAATAAAAAGAAATTGTCAAGTTTATTTTGTATTTTATTTTGTAAATTGCCTTACTTCAGATGATTTAGTAAATATAATTTTCAATGACAAATGAAGAATGTAGACATAATTTAAGTGTAAGATACATTTTTCTAGTGATGCCAGTTCTCTGGCACTTTCTTTGTTCATAGTTCAGAGGAGTGGGCCTTCTGCTTTATAGAAGTGCCTTATCTAGCAGTGCTGACAATTATGATCTGTCCTGAGCATAAAAGTTTTCTCATGAGAACAAAAATGTTCTACACTTTAAAATAAATTAGAGCTCCTATCTTGAAAACCATAAAGTTCTGAAAATCATTAGATTCTTCTCGAAAGGGGAAATCTCATTTTTGTAATGAGTTATTGCTACTTCAGGATATTATGTGACACGCCTCATCATCTTTTAAGTGACTTGAAAGGATTTGTGCCTTGGCAGAAGTAATGTATTCTGAATTTTAAAGGACCATTTGACTGGCTGATCTGCTGAATCTCTGTACAAAAAATAAAGATTTTTGTCTGGAGATTTCTTTATGGCATAACATACAAGCTGTTCCTGAAGTACTGTGCCACATAGTAGGGGGCTTTTCTCTTATTCCTTACTCGGCCATTTGTAATAGTCAAATACAGGATTGATTCTTTGGTACTATTTACACTGTATTAGTAGTGTGTATAATAGAAAAGAGAGGCTTTTGTTTCCAAATGCAGTATTTTATGTATTTTCTAAATAAAATTATAAGTAGAAAATAAATTAGAAGTTTAACAACATCTGCATGCCATCCAGTGACTAATAATTGTTTTTTTGAAAAGTGAAACTTCTCTATGCCATTTAATGACAATTTAAGAGACACCAGTTAGTTTGCATAGCAAAGCGCATAAAGTGACTCAACATCTGGGTTAGAATTTAACAACCATTCTGTTACTGTTTTCTGTAAGATCAGAATTAATTTTTTTTTTTTTTGCCAGCTATATAAAACAATTATTGCCACAATAGATTAAGCAGAAAAACCTGCCATACCTCAGACATAATTTTTGGCAGTGATGTATGGCAATTCTGATTTATACACAGTAGGATTTAGCATATAAAGTTTCACATACAGAAGTTATACTTCTCTGAGAGTTGTTTTTTTTTTATTATTTCCTGAATTTATATCAATTAAAGAACTAAATGTAGTTGAGAAGAAACTGGCTTTTTTTGTAAATAAACTCATGGCAAGCTATATTCCCTGCAAACACCAGTAAATATATTTTTACTCTTTCATTAAAACATGTTAAGCACTGGCTTCTACCTTTTAAATCTCAGAACATATGCTGAAACCCGCTACCTTACTATAGCATTACTGAAGAGCACTGATTTCGGCTTAAGAGGCTAGTTTGTGGAAAATTTGGAAGTGTAGTTCAAAAATTGTCAGAAGATTTAAAAAAAAAATAAAACCCTTTTTGTTTGGCTTTGTTTGTTTTGTTTGGTGTTTTAGGGGTTTGGGTGGGTTTTTTTTAAGTATTCAACATTTATTAGATGTTTGTGTTATGTTTGATAAAGTAAATATATCTCTAAAATAACAATTGTTTGAAAGATGGATTTTTTCTTTCATCGTATTTGGGCCAAAGGTCTGTTTTTTATAAAACGTGTCTGTTTTAACTTACATAGTGATTTCAACTATTTCACTATATTGATTACTAGTTAAAACCAGTTTTCTACATTGTGTATGAATAGCCCAATGAATATTTGGAAAGTGACATAAATATTTTATAATATTAGGGAAAAAGATTTGCATGTCATAAGTTACGTAAATCCTGCATTAAAATACCATCATTGTTTAAGGAAGCCTGAGTTTAATTCCTCAAACTGTAATTTATTTTTTCATATATCTTGAATTTCTTTATTTCTCTTTTTAGCTCCAGATGCTGGAAATTCTTCAGAGTTCAGTCAAGTGCATGTGAATGCACACACGTGTGCATGCACATGTGCTCACACACAGGGAGTTGCTAATTTTATCATCTTTTTGTTACTGTCTCAGTATTTTGACTTTCCACACTTTGACTTCCACTGCTTCATATTTAAGTGTGAACTTCCTGGGGGAGCAGTCTTTTATGTTTTAAATTACTCAACATTTCCATCTGCTTTTACTTGACTTGTGGTTGTGAAGATCATGCTTGGCCCATGGGATCTTACGCTGTGCCGAGAGGATGTGGAGTGTTGTCAGCCAGGGAAATATGTCTGACTTTTTTTTTTTCCTTCAGCAGCTTTCATACGCTTCTCTTCTTGTGTGGTCCCACCAAGCTGAGTATATTTAACAGAAATACTCTCCCTCTCTATCTTCTGTGTGCTGCTCTCTTTTAAGCAAACTGTGTGTAAGAAATCTGAGATCCAAAAAATTTTAATCCTGACTGAAAACAAGATAGTGTTACATAGAAAGGTACTTTAATAGTTGCGCATTCCAATTTTATAACAGCATTTCACATTCTGATTATACAAATGTATTAGTAGATCTGCAGTTACCAATAAACATCCCAGTCATATCTTTGTTGAGTATTTAATGCTTTCTTATTACAGGCGCTGCTACAATCTACAGTTCAACAGCAAGAAGCAGCTATTGAAAAAAAGTATATTCTAGCAATTGAAAAACATTCCCACAAATGTGAAGAACTTCTTAATACTCAGGTATGGATGTGCACATGCAAGAATCTTTTAGTTTCAACTCTTTTCTGTTTGAAAAAGTATTAACATATATGATCACTAAAGTAAATAATCTTTCACTGTGTGCCATCAGCATAACAGTAAACACAAGTATTTTAAAATGCAAAATAAATAATGACTTTTCATCTGTTGGGATCAAAGATGGTTTTGAACATTTAAACCTCCTCAAAAACAGATTCAAGAGGAGCGTAACACTGAAAAGAAGGCTCAAAGCAATGCTTACTCCTTTAACAGCTGCCATTTTATGTAGTCTTGAAGAAAATGTGTGATTTTTTTTTTTAATTTACATAGTTAAATGCAGGATTTGATTTACTGGGATTTGGAAAATGTTTGGTCCAGATTTTTTTTTTTGATGATTCTTAGGTGTTAGACACAAACATCTGTTGCCCAGTCCTATTGTTGTATGCCCTATCATAGAAATTTTCTATAAAAATAAAAATAAAAAAAAATGAGGAATTGCATAATATTCAGAAATATATATACCAACACAAATTGACTTCTATTGTATCTCTTATTTCAGGTCAGTTAGCTACCTTTTCTCTGTAGTCTTCTACTACATCTAACTCCTTAAGTCTGTGCTATTGCAGTTATTTCTCCAAAATAAAATTCTGACCCATTTTCTATAATGGCTCTTCTGACAGATGCCTTCCCTACCGATCCTAAAGTAAGAAGGTTGTGGTCTATTTTCTAGTTCAGTTTCTTCTGCTTGAAGTTCAGTGTACTCTCAGACACACTATACTGAACTGCCTCTCAGTGAAGTTTTACTCTGTATTAATCACTATCACTATCAATTGCTTTTGTAGCAAACACTTGAGAGATGAGCCAGTGTTATCAGATACTGTAGATGCCAGGTATTGTTCATCTACCCTTTTCTTAGTCTATTAATGTCACTTGTCTTGAATATCAGATCTCAAATGTCCCCTAGGTCTGGGTCCTCTTCCCCTTTTCCCGGAATGTGTTGAAAGGACTAGTTCCCTCAAAGAAATGGATGATCACTGTAACGCATGCTTCCTGGGGAACAATCTCTAAGGCTGCTTTTTTCTGGTTTTATTTCTGCCTTTTTTTTTTTTTTTTTT
>NDXB01017327.1:62390-82256 GCA_002631895.1 Agapornis roseicollis | reverse complement strand
CAAGGATTTTTTTATGTCCAAATATAAAAAAAGTAAAAAAAAAAAAAAAAAGGAAACATAAAGACATAAAGTCTTATTATTCCTGGATGGGTTGGTCTTGGTTTTGGGTTTGTTTTTTGGTTTTGTTGTTTTTTTTTTTGATTAAACTACGAAGTAGTTTTATTAGATTTTAAAATTCAATAAATTTTTGTTACAAGAAAAACTAAAAACAGAGGATGAAGTAGACATACATATGTCTTAATATACTGTTTTTCAGAATGATGTCATTAAAAGAAGGTTCCAGTGTCATTTCATTAGTGTGTTCCAGTGTCATTTAATTTTCCTCAGATGGAAGATCAGTCAAAGTGTGAAATATCATTATTTTGTTGCAGTGATGCAACAAATAATGCAAGCTTATTTTTTCTGTTAAGCATTCGGATATTCATGTTAACTTTGTTCTGTGATGTTGTTTGCTGTATTGTTTTTGAATGGTTATTTGACTGCTTTTCCATAAGCTGTGAACAGCAGATAACAAAATTAATTTGTCCGTACTGAATTTGGTGATCATTATAGCAAAAGAATTGCATCCTCATTTGTGGAGGAAATCCTGGAATAGTTTCCCTTTAAATGAAACAATACAGGGCCCAGGAAGAAACTACCTTTTTTAATAAGCCTTTCACCCTATTTTCCATTTTTCTTTATATTTGCAGTTTAGAATTAGTAGGAATATGTGAGGAATTGTAACGGTATTAAATTAGAATCAGTTATTAATAGCTTCAATGAAGTGTTTTAGCTGTAAACCAGCTCATATCCTGCACTATTTTATTCACTTCATGAATAATTATTATAATATATATTATGTAATCCTTCAAAGGATGATTACCTGAAAGCAAAATGTCATGATTCCTCAGAAATAAATTTAATACATAAAAATAACAGAAAAGACTGGCTAGTTGCTGTTGTGATTAAATCTGTTTACAATGTCTTCTGTGACTCACATTCCAGGAAAAAAAGAAAGATTTTTTTGATTTCTTTTTTACAGGAATCAGGAAAAACCACAGGACCTCTGTATTTATATTTGAATCTACATCAAACGATTTTCATTTGGAACCATTGCGTAGAGAATTTCTTGCAGGGAGTAAAACATAATAACCTATTTTTGAATGCCTTTTGTTTTAAGTTGATTTTCAGAAGACTCTTCTTGACCCTCTTTTGCTACTTTCCAGAGAGTAAGGTAGAAAGACTAGTAGTTCTCTCCACTCTGGAGAGAACTTTTCTACAAATGTTCCTTTTCCACACTTTTCTAAAAATGTTTGCGTTTCCCTTTCCATAGAAAACTCTTGTGTCTCACTGGGCCATCAATTTTCTCTTCATAATTCTTACACATCAGGATTCTGCACTCAACCCTATGTTCTTTTGTCTATAGAATAACATGGAGCAAGGTTCAGGCAAAGTGTTGCATGAATGAGCTATACTATTTGTTGTACCTAAGCCAAAGCTTTTTAGATCTTGCTGAGTATCTCTGCATAGTCTTCTGCTGTCTGCTGTGCCTTAGAGATAACATGCATAATGTGAATTTGCAGCCTAGCAAACTTATGCTGACTGAAAACTTCCTTGTTGCACTGAAGTGGAATTTTCACTAATACTTATTTTGGCCTCATACAGATTCATCCACCACATTCCCAGTTCAGGACATTATTTTTTTTCTTTAATATCATCTCTAGGAATAACTATTCATCAATTTCCATTTTTGCACTTTTAGTCCAGAGAGGCAGTGTGCTATAGTTGTTTAAAAACAGATTGAACCCCAGCATGTTAAGGACTTTCATACCTGTTTTCTGGTTCTTGGATTGTTACTAAGTAAAGGAAACCTTCACTCCAACTTTTCAACTTCTGTTTAAAAACTTCATAGACACATGGGTTAGATGTTTTTTCCCAAATGTAAGACTCCATAAGTAGGTCTTCATCGTAACTTTCACAGGAAAACTGAAGTAGACTTGATCTTTTTTCATAGGACTGTTATGTCTAATGAACTCATTAGCCTGCTTACAGAAGGCTGATCTCTCCTTTAAAGCATGGGCAGTATCATCTTGACAGGTACAATTACCAGATCTCCAGTTTTGACGTCCAGATAGGGCTAAGAGAAAGTGGGCTCTACAATGAATAGGAATCAAAATTTGGTGTATAGGTAGCTCAAAGTGGTGCCTTCAGTCTCAGTGTTCTTCCTTTAATCCTTCAATACTGTCTAAAGAGAGAGAAACATGTTCGTAATTTTTATCTGTGGAAACTGGAAATTCTGAAAGAGATTCATTCAACTCATGTTTTCTATAGCTTTTATTCCTGTTGAGAAGGAGATGGGTTATGAGTTACGTTTGCCTAGCTATCGGCATTTATCTCAGCACATATGATCTTTTAACTCAGCAATTGTCTATATTGTTAACAGACTTTTACTATAGTTGAACAAAAATCTAAAAGCCAAGTAAATGAGCCTAAATAATACTGTTATTTCCTGTTGGGTAAAAATTCGAGAGCTCTTGAAAGCTCTGAAATGTATAGGTGCTAAAATGAGGCTATCACCTTTTATATGCTTTTAAATTTAACTCTCTTTACTGACTTAATCTGAAAGACCAACTGAAGAAGTACTGACTGTGTATAGAGTTCATCGTGGCTGTTTAGTACTGGAGTCCAAAGTCATTCTGCATACATCTGGAAAATTTATGTACCTAATGCTTCTGTATAATACCTTTACTTAGAAGGTATATGGATTATTTTTAAGTCTGAAGTACAAAACTAGTTGCCCTAATTTAAAGACCAGTTCCAGAGGACTTACAATAGCTTGCTGTGCAGAGACATTTAAACAGCTTGGAATTCTAGTCATACAATCCTTAATCATTTCCTTTGCATTATTGCTTTTTTCCAAGGTCTGTTTCCTTGATTGTTGTCAGAAAAGGGAATGCAAAGAAACCCTTACTATCCATAACATGCCACAACTGGAATTTCTGCTCAAGTATTATGCATAATGTAGATACCTGAATGTGCCTTTGAAAGATTTGTGTTTCTGTAAAAAGGAATTCAGATGACAAGGTGGTGCAATCTCTTCTTTAAAATGAATTCATAATACCACTGACCTCACTTTACATGACTTTAAGAAGCACAGCTTTCAAGGAGATTCCATGACAAGTGCAAGGTCCTACACCTGGGTCAGAGCAATCCCAGGCACAGCTACAGGTTGGGCAGAGAGGAGATTCAGAGCAGCTCTGCAGAGAAGTACTTGGGGGTGGTGGTTGATGAGAAAATGAACATGAGCCAACTGCAGTGTGTGCTTGCAGCCCAGAAAGCCAACCATATCCTGGGCTGCATCAAAAGGAGCGTGACCAGCAGGTCGAAGGAGGTGACCCTGCCCTTCTACTCTGCTTTCATCAGACCTCACCTGCAGTATTGTGTGCAGTTCTGGTGTCCTCAACATAAAAAGGACATGGAGCTGTTGGAACAAGTCCACAGGAAGGCCACGAAGATGATCGGGGGACTGGAGCATCTCCCATACAAAGACAGGCTGAGAAAGTTGGAGCTGTTCATCCTGGGGAAGAGAAGGCTGCATGGAGATCTCATAGCAGCCTTCAGTATCTGAAGGGGGCCTCAAGGGATGCTGTGGAGGGGCTCTTCATTGGGGACTGTAGTGAGTTATCCCAAGGGATAATGGGTTCAAATTTAAACAGGAGAGGTTTAGACTGGATATAAGAAATCCTTTCCTGTTAGGGTGGTGAGATGCTGGAATGGGTTGCCCAGGGAGGTTGTGAATGCTCCATCCCTGGCAGTGTTCAAGGCCAGGTTGGTTGAACCATTGAGTGACATAGTTTAGTGTGAGGTGTCCCTGCTTATGGCAGGGGGTTTGGAACTGGATGATCTTAAGGTCCTTTCCAACCCTAACTATTCTATGATTCTATGGCTCTGTATGAGGGCTAATACTACCATGGGGCACAATACACTGGAGAAACTGAAAGATTGTGATAAATAATTCAATTGTTTATTAATTACGTGCAGAATGGCAGGGTTTTGGTTGTTTTTTTGTTTTTGTTTTTGTTTTTTTTTGTTGTTGTTGTTGTTGTTGTTTGGTTGGTTGGTTTTTTTGTGGCTATACTAACTGCAGTCTGGGCTTTCTGGAAACCCAACCTGTTTTGGGGAGAAGCAGTTCATATAATCGGCTTTGTCTCTTTCCAGTTACCTATTTCTGATTTATGTAATGTAGCAGCTTAAGGTACACTCTCTCTCTGAAAAAGAAAACTTGGTCAAATGCAAATTCTGAAGCCAAATAAACAGTTCTTAAATGTATTCCTCTAAGACTAGTACAAGGCAACTTGTTGTAGTGGGTTGTATGAACAGCTGTTGCAACATTTGTGATGATACATGAACTTTTGGAGATCCAGATATGAAGGTAACCAATTATAGAGGGATTATTCCACATGAATAAACATTTACATTATAATAGGAAAGAACATGCTAAGCTTACAATCTTGAAATTATAAATGTTATGTTTCCATGAGAAATGGGGATGCTATATAATGTAAAAGAAGGTTCATTGGAATATGTCAGAAGTCATTAGCTTTCATTTTGAAAGCATTGTAAATGTTCCCACAAATAGTTACCTCTAATATCTTGACAGATAGGAACTAGTGTGTTTTTATACCCAGATACAATTGTTAATACAGTTCTTATTGAATTTCTGTGGATTCCATAAAGCTCAAAATGTAATTCCATATAGATTTTTCTAATCTACCAAGGAAATGGGAGATTCTAAACTTAATCAAAGTAATCATCCTTAAAATAGCAGTCAAAGCAGACTTCATTTTTTATGGTAATTACAAGTATATTGTGTTTTGCATATTTTCTGCTTCCAGAAGCAGCAAACTGATTTATCTTATACTACTGTCTATATTTCCATCTGTTAAGTATGTGTGAAAATGATGTCCCAGTGCACTTAAACTCCTTATTACAGTAATAACCAACTGGAGTAACATTTTCTTGTTTTGTACAAGGAGTTGAACTCTGGATTTAGTTGCGCACTCTTTTTTTTGCAGTGAAGGAGGAACAAAACCACTATGTAGTGTGGCTAGGGTCATGCAGAAGGCTACAGTCATGAAATTATTTCATCTGCAGGGAGACTAGATGTTAGTTGTTTTCACTGATCATGTATATGTGTTCTGTATTGGATTAATGCACATCTGCCTTTTTTCAGGACTTCCAGGATATGTAAAAGAAAATTTCTTAAACTGTCCTGAATTTGAAAGCCGAAATTTTAGTCCCATAGAGAATGTTGTAAAATATATCTGATAGCTGGCCCATAGTGGCAACTTGAAACATGCATACACACTCTTAACATGTAACCTAGAAATCTGATGGTCAAAGTCAAACTGGAATTAACTACCTGCAAGTTTTACACTAGAAATTCTAATCTTAATGAACAACTTAACTGCCATTCTGTTGTAGATGATTTAAACATAGAGGTGATTTCCTTTAAAAAGCTCCCCTTAGAAAGTCCCTTGATGATTCTTGACTAAAGCAGGTAAAGTTTGTCTTTTAACTGACATTAGGAGACTACAGATTTGCGGTATATGTCTGATAAAATATTTGCATATGTTTGTCTTCTATTGCGTCATTCATTTAAATTAGAGTGAAATTAGAGACATTTGTAGTCTGTGCAGTAAGCCAAGTGGGGAGTCATAGCGATAATTTAACAAAATCCATTTGTTGTTTTATCTTTGATTTACTGGGGAAAAATAATTTCTCTAAGTGCCCTGATAGTTAAAGCTAATGTCTGAAAACAGTAAGTCCACAAGAAAAGTTAGTTACACATCATTAAGTATAACCGTGATGTGAATTTCACCACTCCTTCCACAGGTGTTTTCCATTACAATATGTCTGCTCCATTCAGACCTATTTTAAGTAAATTCACTAGGAAATGCCTCTTTACATGTTTATCCTGGAAGGGCAGATAGGTGTTTTATTTTATAAAGCAGTCTAGAAGTTTTCTATTCTTCAAATGAAAAAATATTTTTCAGAACATACTATTGCAGTTTGGTAATGTATTTCTAGCTGCCATTAGAGACACTTATAGTTGAAACATAATAAAATTCATGAAGCAGAAATGACCATTTCTTAGAAATGCTGGTGAAAGGGGTATTTGCCTACGTAAGTGTTTGTGTAAAAATTTTATGTTCGTTATATACACTTTTACTGATATAAAACTCTACTGTTAAACTTTCTTTTTGGTGATCTTGTGAAATATTATTCTGTATTGATTATATACTTTAAGCTTAGAATATATAATCTCTTAAATAACATGTAAAAAAATGTACTGACTTGCTAGCAGTTATTTCATGACAAATACCCAATATCAATAATTTCCAGTAATAATTTTTAGCTTTGGGAAAGAGCTCTACTCTTACAGACAAAACCCACATCTTTCAAATGTTTTAATTGTACTGAATGTTTTAATGTACTGAAAAAGAGATACATGGGATGTAACTAAGAACAGCAACAGATTATATGTCTATGTATAGATTACATGGCCACTTCAGTGTTCATTTTCTCCCTGAAAAAATTATTTGGATTACAAGAAAATTCAAAAAAAAGCAGCATTCAGTTTTGCTCCCTTTTCTTCACTTTCAAAATTTGTAATATCACCAAGAGTTGGAAAAAACACATTATGATTTTGCCCTCTATATGTACAACTGAGAGGTAGTACAAGCATAATTTAAATCCAGTAGCTTTTAAAATGAAATATTTGAAGTGTATTGTTGCTTAAACCATCTTTATAAATTTTCTAAGTGTTGCTTTTATATAATTTTGGTTATATAATTTTATATAATGTTGGGTTTTCTCAACTTCTTTCCTAATACTCACACTGAGAAGAAATATTAGGTAATCAGGGAGCTAAACATTTCTTATTGTAATATTTTTTTTATGACGTGAAATCAATTAAAGGAGTGCTGTTTATGCTATTTACTTATATTTTAAGTCATTTTGTAAATAGTGAACAGTATCTTGGATGAGGGCTTTTTTGTCTGTTTTGCTAGTGGACGATGGTTACAATAATATGAATGTTTTCTCCCAATAGCATCAGCGACTTCTCGACATTTTGGAAGCAGAGAAGGAAGTATTATCAGAAAAGATAGAAGAAGTTTTGATACAGCAGTCACAAAAACACAAGGTATTGTGTTTGGGTTTTTTTTTTACCTAAAAAGAAAAAGAGGTCTGATCAGCACCAGGGAGTTTATTGCGTACGATCCTGTCACAATTACTGACAGGAAGAAGAAGCTTTCTTGAGCACTTCAAGTGTTGAAAATGACTTTTTGCTGCTCCTCTATTGTGCATTGCAGTTTATTTTTTCATAACATTTACAGGAAGTACTTGACAAATGTTTGGATGAAGAAAGACAAAGAAGTAAGGAGGCTCTGGCAGCTGCTGCAAAGGTATCTTTTGTTAAGTAATAGACATGCATTGTGAATTCCATGTGTGTCATAAATGCCAAGTTCAGGAACTCGTTCATTTTCATAACTAAATTTGTCAAACTCTATGTTCTCATCTGTGTTTGAAAGAAGCTAGTTCTGTAAATCATGAACATATCTGCTATATCCTGTGCCTTAGTATAGGCAGTCTGTGTAACTTCTATCTAAGGTAGCCTCTGAATTAGTTTATAAGAAGTCACATTATTGCAGATTTTTTTGTGTTACCTGTCTGTTTTTTTGGTCTTCCAGTTAACATCAGTACATCTTGATTTGAAGAGCTAGCTAGTAGAGTCAACTGGTGATCTTAATAAGACAGTTAGCATCGTGTCCTATTTAATTTTTGTTAAATATGGTAATTTTCAATGAGGACAGAACTGTCTTGTAAATTGTATACAAATTTGAATATGTAACAGGTTTTAAATTTATTTCAGTTAATGTTTAACTAAAAGTATTCACTTTTTAAAACATGATTTCTTCTTTCTATATTGTGATTGAATGCATTGGGGTTTGGACAGTAATTTTGTAAACGTTAAGCTAACTTTCGTTTCTAATACTGACATAGAATCCAGTACAAAAGTTCAGTTCCAAGTAATGATCTGGAAAATCTAGGAATGTATGTTGCTTATCACTGTTGGTTAAGCTATATTATCATTTCCTGTATGCCTTCATATGTAGTATATGCACATTGGCTGACCACCTCTCTGAATAACATTCAGTAACACAAGAAACGTCTGTTATATGGTTGATATATACAGGAAAATGTGTATATAATAAAATACCATAATTTAATAGAGCATTTTTTAACTTAGGTTTTTATTATATTTTATAAATGTCTAAGTAAAAGATCACATCCCAGTGAATTGCAAGACACAGCTTTATTTACAAGTGTAGTGTTTGAGGAACCCAGTATTTTTTTTGCCATTCATAACTTTACTTGACCAGATCCATAATCACCACCAAAGGGCATTGGAATGACCTATAATTTTATTAAAATTGGAGGGTGTGGTTTATCAGCTGTTTGTTTATTTTGTACTTCAGCCATTATTTATAGATATAGATGTTATGTAATGAAATGGAGGGACACCTTCCACTAGACTGGGTTGCTCAAAACAGTACTCCTTGTAAACCTTTGGGAGGGAAGACAGAAAGCACTCTGTTTTTAGACTTTAGGTACTTGTAGGTAAGAGTAGGAATATCTTGTATATGGTAATATCAGGCAGTGTTGGGGGGCCCATTATTTACCTGCTGTTACACGGTTTCTGCTGCATGTTTTTTGTGTTAGCATTAACTAAACCAGTTACAATATATTGTATTTTCAGTAGGTGGGAATTTAAGATTCTTACTTGCAACTTTTTTTTTTTTTTTTTTCTGTAACTATGGTCATTGTCCAGTGGTAATACCTGTCTGGTAGTACCTCAAGATAAATTTAAGCTCATACTTCAGAAGTGAAAATATCGATCCTACCATCTTTTGTCAGAGAGATCTCATTAGAATAAATAATATTCTATAAGTTAGGCACCCATGCTGGGTACTTTGGTCATTTATTTGTGCTTTTTATTTCAAAGGCTGAAAAAGAAGTAGTGCAGGCAGCTATTCTGAAAGCAGTAGAAGAGGAGAGGAGAAATATGGAGAAGATTCATGCAGAAGAAAGAAAAATGTGGGAAGCAGAACGTGACAAAGATAAAGAGAAGATTGCCCAGGCTGTTCGGGAAGCCATGCAAGAGCAAAAAAAGCAAAATCAAGTTAGTATATTTTAGCCTCCCATGGATCCGCTTTGTGTATTTTATTTTTTATTTTGAATGTCATCCTAATGTTTTGTTAGGTTTTCTTGTGACACCTGTCATTCGTCACTGCACCTAGTTGATATTTGCAGTGCATAGCTACCTTGTTGATTTATCTTCATCTACACTATGTGTATGGGGAGAAGTTGGCACACACAGAATAAAATTCCTGCAAACGTTTCAGGTACATATATTAAAATGAGATGAACTGTGTCCCATAAATGCATGGTTTTGTCCTCTAATTTCTAAAGGAGCCCAAAATGACCAGCTCAGATAGTGGCATGTATGTTGTAGACTGTTAAGGTGACTATTCTTTATGCTGATGAAAGAGAAAAGATGTTACATTTGTTTCTTCTTCTGGAATTCCATTATCTGTCTTAGTAAAAATATACTTTTCTAAGACAAAAAATAGAATAGGTACAAAATAGAGAAATTGGAAACCTAAACCAGTAATGAACCAGAAATGTTTTTAGAGTTACTTTTTAGAGAGGTGCTTCTGTAAGGATAATTGTGCATCACTTAACATAATTTGGGAGGCACATTCCCAGAATTGCTTTTAACTTTAGGAATTACAATTTAAATATGTTATAATAGGAGCTACATTACCTTCCAAAAGTTGAATTATGTACTTTCTGATGCTGGAAATATCTGGGGGCACACCCTGTAAATTTGCTGATTTCTTGGTGGCGTTCTTGAATGTTATAGTCTGAAGAGTTTTAAAAAAGAAACATTTCATTTGGGTGTTGGAATTTGATATTACTGTATTCTTTTAATGTCTAGAGAAACAACAACAACAACAAAGACCTTTAGAATTTGAAGTAAAATAGCATATCACAGAAGTTTAAAAATCAACTTTTTGGAAATAGACCCCATTTCCCTTGCCAGTGCTAAATTGAATTACACAAAAAGTTGGGTTTTGATGCTAAGCTATTATTATATCATCTTATTTTTTCTAGTGTTAAATAGAATATTACTTTGTATATGGGTTGTTTACTTCTGACTGTAAAGGTATCAAGTGATGTCAGTTTTCAAGACTGTAATTTTACTATACTGATAAGTCTTCAGGCACTCAAACTCATCTTTACAACAAAAAGACAAGCAGCTGACTTCAAAGCTAAAGTCGAGCTGAGAACAATTGCTTGGAATTTAGTTAGGTACAAATCATTTAAACTAGCCAGAATGAGAATTGGCAGTGGTAGTGTAGAATAAAAGGGAAAGCAATAAGGTAATTGTTTGTTACAGTAAATAAAGACAGCAATTTTACAGTTCATGGAACATAAGGAGAGTTTTGATGAATCCTGAAGATTTTTGGTGAAGGAGTCCTGTAGCTGGATGCAGTTATTACATTTATGGATCTGAGAAGCATGTAAAATGTCCCAGGGGTAGGAGTGTGGTGGATTAAGTTGATGTAGTGACTCAGGGTGGACTGTACTTGTCAGTACAAGTTTCTGTTGTTGATACTGCCTTAGAAGTTGTCACAAGACAGTATGGTATTAGAAGTTTAATATTTATTAATGAATTTTAATATTAATTAA
Source organism: Agapornis roseicollis (assembly GCA_002631895.1). NCBI lineage: Eukaryota > Metazoa > Chordata > Aves > Psittaciformes > Psittacidae > Agapornis > Agapornis roseicollis. The sequence continues at coordinate 71,456 of NDXB01017327.1, read as the reverse complement.
TGAATTTTAATATTAATGAAAAAATTTTCAGACAAGGTCTTAAATATGCTGAGATGTCAGTGGTTTTCTGAGAAAGAAATTCAGATCTTTCAAAAGGACAGGCTTTTTCAGCTCAAGGTGCTTGTTGAAAGTGTTGGGGTATATAGCGGTGTATTTGTGATGGTGAGTAGCACTGAGTTACTGGAGACTGCTGTGATGAATTCTCCTGTAAATATCTTGCTCTTCATGTTGTCATGCAGCATTAGTTAATTACATTTTTTTTAATGCTGAATAGAGTTCTGACAACTTTGACAGTTATAGGAATAATTTATCTTACTCAGTTATAATATATAAATCCTTCAGAGCTAATGTGCCAACTGATAGCTTATATATGGTGTCAGATGTCACTTTGATTTAGCAGTTAAAGACATTTTGGACTACAGGCAGTTTGTGTGTGGATATTAGTTTTTCTGGGTAAAGCCTTATGCTCAGAGATGTTTCTTATTTATATTTTTTTTACTATAAGATTTCTCTTTCAAGAGCTATAACTGCACTATTGACTTTCTTGCAGTGGCTGTTTAGACAACATGATCTGTCAAGTCAGCTCTGTAATGGCCAAAAGTAAAACATCCAATCTAACATTTTAGACAATGAAATGTAAAACTGGCCATGTAGCGCTTGCCTCATTTAATTCTGTAGCTGTGCTATGTATTTCTTTATGCTTCCTGCTTCAAAATTGTCACTCAATACTTATTATTATGTTTAGTCCCATGAAATGAGAATATAATTGAATCTAAGTAAAAATTCAAAAGAATCTTCTGGTATCAGACATATTAAAAAAGCTTTAAGAGCAGTGCTGTTATTTTCAAGAAAGAGAGCTAACTTGCTGACTAACATGATTTTCTAACATAATACCAGACTTGTTTTTAACAAAACCTCTCTACACTTAGTTTATCTTCATCAACTTCTCACTGGAGGAAATAATGTGTGTGTGAGAAAGAAAAGATGCTTTTACATTTACTTCTCTTTTTCTATCACATTAGTAATTGTCATAAACACTGGATTAAAATTTAGTCTTATTCTGCTGTAAATTAATTGTAAGAGATTTGCTTTACTGATTTGAATTAAAATGAAGAAATTCAGCATAGTATTAGTGAGAAGGAATTTTCCTTCACTAATAATGAAGTCTGCAAAACTGATAGATCAGGAAGGCACAGTGTAGTCTTCTACAAATAGATGAGACAAAATGGCTTCTGGGCATGGCACCCATAAGTAACTATAGGAATAATTAATGGAAAAATTTGAAGACATTAAAAATTCTGTAGTTTTCTTTGTTGCAAACCCACTTTAGAATCTGTGCAGTTTCAATATATATTGGTCTGTGTCAGAGTTCGATAAGAACAAAAGAAAAGAAATTGAGACCACAAATTTGACAGCCAAACGGGTCCTCAAGAGAACTGTGCATCTAGTAGTAAGGTACTGTGTTGCAGAGTGGCCAGGAAGGAGAGCCATAGTTTGGACATTTGGATGTTTTATGTCAAGTGTTTCGACTTGTTAGATATTCATGCTTGACAAAACTCTCTCCTAAAAAATTGTTCGTCCTCAGTCAGATAGATGTTGAGTTTTATTAATTTAACATTGCCAGAAAAAAATCTGGGGACTTGAAGACAGTTTAATAAATAATTCATGATTAATATAAAATAATAAACTTATAATGAAAGTAGTAACTACGACATACAAAGTTAATATTTCAGCTTGATGGAAAAACTTCGACGTATTTCTTTTTTTAAAAAAAAAAGAAATTAAAGGATTAAAGTAACATGAATGTTGCATTTGTTTTCATTAAAGCTTTGACTGTTCTAGTGACCTTGGGTCATTACTTAAAGGCATAATTTAATTAAATTGAAGATATTCTTTGAAACCTTATAACTCTGAAGGGATAAATGACGTATATTACATCATCAAGGAAATAATAGTAAGCAGTTTTCTGGAGCACTGTCTGAAGAGTCTGTAAGGTATTAGAAGTCCAGAAGAATTTTCTTTAGATTGACACTAGCAGCATCTTTGGGTATTATACACATTATCAAGGTGCTTAGTGCTTTTATTAAAAAGAAATAATAATAATAATATTACTAATAATAATAACAAGAATAATAATTACTATTATTATTGTTGTCATTGTTTTTGTTGTTCAGAGGATTCTTAGTTTTGGAAAGGGTGGACTTGCATTTTAATTCAAGGAAAATGAGTTCTCCTTGAAATAAATGAGCAATCTTTTGATTAAAGATTATGTTCATTTGCACGGTAACTTTCTGACCCTTTTACAACACATTGAAAAGCCATTATAGATGAGGAACTCATATACTCAGCAGGCTAGATGTAGCCTGGCACATCTTAGTATTTTCTTTTCTATTTTTGATGCATTGTATAGCATTTTTTACAGTGACAGTTTCCCTGCAAGGACAGTTTAGTATGTGTGGTAGTTGTCAGTTTTGAGAGGAATGCTTGCAGAAATCCTTCCACTGGGATGATTTTTCTACAACACTTACTTTAGTAAATGAGTGGTTACCCTCTAGATAAGGAGGAGCTGTAAAAGGTAGTTTGGTTGAAGCAGAAGCTTTTTCCTTAGGATTTAAAATTACAGTGAAACTGATGAGGTACTACTAAGCTTCAGTAAAAAACAACCAAACAAACAATAGACAAATAGACCATGTTCCACATTATCATGTTCTTTCTGCTTATTTTCAGTCTTTGAAAAAAAAAATCCAAATATTATTTGAGAATATAGGATGATTAGATCCATACAATTTTGGATAAAATAGGATGATATACTGTATTTATAATTAGTGGGCAATGTAGAGTAGCTGTAGCATTAGTTGCCATAGCCATACTGATGTTATGCGCAGAGCTCCCTGCATGGTAGTTGTTACTATTTTAGAAGGCTAATTCATAGAATCATAAAATAATTAGGGTTGGAAAGGACCTTAAGATCATCTAGTTCGAACCCCTCTGTCATAAGCAGGGACACCTCACACTAAACTATGCCACCCAAGGCTCTGTCCAACCTGGCCTTGAACACTTATTATATATAATTATATATAATATATAGAATATTATATATAATATATATAATATGTATAATGTAATATATATTATATAATATATAATGTAATTATACATATAATTACATAAATAAGGTAAACCTAGGGAGTAGGGAGTGGTGGAAAGAAGTAGCAGAGAATGTTTATGCACCACAATTTTTGTTTTAGAGAGAATTCATTGAAAGTAAAATGAAAGCTGGTAGCTGCAGGGTGAGCCCTGGAAATTTATATCCATGTCATAGCTTGAAATTAATCACTCTCCTAAAGTGCTTGAAGCAAAGAATCACCTTTGTCATTTCCTGAAGGCTTAAATCTAAAATACTGTGCATAATCTACTGTAGTTTACCCTAATTCCCAAGGAAAAAGGAGCCTGAGTTCATCATTATGCTGGGCTGCATCAAAAGGAGCTTGACCAGCAGGCTGAGGGAGGTGATCCTGCCCTTCTACTCTGCTTTCATCAGACCTCACCTGCAGTATTGTGTGCAGTTCTGGTGTCCTCAACATAAAATGGACATGGAGCTGTTGGAACAAGTCCAGAGGAGGGCCACAAGGATGATCAGGGGACTGGAGCATCTCCCATACGAAGACAGGCTGAGAGAGTTGGAGCTGTTCATCCTGGGGAAGAGAATGCTGTGTGGAGACCTCATAGCAGCCTTCCAGGATCTGAAGGGGGCCTCTAGGGATGCTGGGGAGGGGCTCTTCATTGGGGACTGTAGTGAGTTATCCCAAGGGATAATGGGTTCAAACTTAAATAGGAGAGGTTTAGACTGGATATAAGAAATCCTTTCCTGTTAGGGTGGTGAGATGCTGGAATGGGTTGCCGAAGGAGGTTGTGATTGCTCCATCCCTGGCAGTGTTCAAGGCCAGGTTGGATGAAGCCTTGGGTGGCATGGTTTAGTGTGAGCCTGCTTNTAGGGTGGTGAGATGCTGGAATGGGTTGCCGAAGGAGGTTGTGATTGCTCCATCCCTGGCAGTGTTCAAGGCCAGGTTGGATGAAGCCTTGGGTGGCATGGTTTAGTGTGAGGTGTCCCTGCTTATGGCAGGGGGTTTGGAACTGGATGATCTTAAGGTCCTTTCCAACCCTAACTATTCTATGATTTTATGATAATCCACAGAGCAGATACATTAGACTGAAGTGTTCTGAAGGTTGAAAATAATTAGGGAAAAGAAATCAAGAACCTTTAACTTATTAAAAGAACTAGCATAACCTCTGCTTCCTCTTGAACATGAGCAAAAGCACTAAGGCAATATGATCTTACCAAAGAGAAAGTATTTCAGGAAAACTGAGGCAGCCTAGCCACAACTAAGATATACTGAGATATACATCAAAAGAAATATTTTTGCAAGAAAATGGCAAGTGCTTTCCTCTTTCCTGATTTTTAAATGGGTGAATGAATTTCATGTTGTGAATCTACTCATCTATTTTCTTCATTTCTCATACACTGTAATTTTTAGGGTTGTCCTTGCAGAACTTTTTTCCTTTGATCCCCTGTAATCTCTTTCTATCCTGTAGTAAGTCTTTCATACTTACACTTTCTCCTGAACCACTTATGTGTAAACATGCAATTATCTGTTCTTCCCATGATGATGATATAAAAAACTGCTGTTTCTACCACTTTACGTGTTGCAGTACATGGCATTATGATATTCCCTACATCGCTATTTTGAAATCATCATAACTGTTTGTAAGAGAGAGCAATTTTCCAATGATCTGTCCCTCCTGTAACTTGCAAAACTTAGATCTTGGTTCTGTGTGTAATGCAACAGGCGATCTGGTAATTTTAGCAAGGCAGAAGATAGGCTAGTTTGGAAAACCCTATGCTGTGGAGAGACAAGATACCACTGGGTAGCTGCTTGGCAGTAGTTTCCTATGGTACTCTATGATATTATGCTTCCTAAGCAGGATCAGGAACTCTTGCCTCTTGCAGTTTAAACAGTTGATTTATGCTTTCTGTACAAGATTGCCTCCTGCATTCTGCTGAAGTCAAATGCCCTGGTTTCAGCAGTAGCAGTCATTTTCCTCCTTCTCAGTAGCTGGTGCAGTGCTGTGTTTTTGACTTTTGGCCTGGGAACTGCGCTGATAACACCGATGTTTTTAGTTGCTGCTCAGTAATGTTTACTCTGACCAAGGACTTCTGAGTCTCATGCTCTGCCAGGGAGGAGGGGAAGCTGGGAGGCAGCAGAGACAGGACACCTGACCCAAACTGACCAAAGAGGTATTCCATACCATAGCACGTCATGCCCAGTACATAAACTGAGGGCAGTTACCCAGAAGAGCTATGTCACTGCTCAGGTTGGGCTGAGTATCGATCGGTGGGTGTATTCGCTGCCCTTGTTTCCCTTACCGTTATTATTATCGGTGGTAGCAGCAGTGGTCTGTGTTATACCTTAGTTACTGGACTGCTCTTATCTCCACCCGTGGGAGTTACATTCTTTTGATTCTCCTCCTCATCCCTCCAGGAGCAGGAGAAGGAAAAGGGGAGCGGGAGGAGTGAGCAGCAGCTGCGTGGTTCTGAGTTACCAGCTGTCCTTAAACCATGACTCCAAACTCACTTCATTCTCCATGCCTAGTTTGAGTGCTATTTCCATTTGTCCTTCCACAATATTGCCGTAATGATCACTTTCCAACCCTTTACTTTGGGCTTTCTGTCAGTCTTTCTTTGTTAAATAGGCTATAAACTGCTCTTTGTCTCTGTGTCAGTTTGGTTTTGTCTCTTTCTCCTCATTATTTACTCACAGTATATGTTACTTGTAGATCAATTTTTACCTAAAAAAATTAATGATAGTGACATTTCTTTCCCTCTTTTATGATGCTCTAGTACATGGGAGGATATATAATATAATATGCCCATGTGACATATAGTATTAATGTAATTTCTTTAAATATATCCTCAAAACTCTTCTTATCTCTGGTTTACAGAGCATTGCCAGTTAAAGGAATACAAATAGTTTCAGTTTATCAGTCTTTCTTTGCCCATTTGTTATTTGTTACATCATATACATAGGTTTTAAAGTCCTGTGGGGGAGGTAGAGTTTTAAATACTCCATTTATTCTGTGCTTTTGAAGTACCCAGCAAAATGGCATATTTGGTATTGCAATTACAGGAGCAACTTTGTTAGATTTTGTAGGATTTTGATCCAGAAAGAGTGTGTTAATCTTTGGGAGAAAAAAAAATGTTTTCACCAAAAAGCTTGGACTATCATAACGTTGCTATTCATATTCAGGATCTTGTTGATTTATACAAGTTCATGTATTTCTTTCTCAGTATTATGATTCTGATACTGAAACAGGCTGTTACAGTATCATGTAATGTGCTGGAGAGCTTGTCCTTCAAAGGACATCTTCTCCAGTTTCTATTGTATTTGCCATATTGTTCAACTTTCAGTGGGAGCGTTTGCTTACATTTCTCTCAAGAGGATACCCAACCATCACTTTCAGTCTCACTTTCTTCTTGTTTTTTCACCTTTTTGCAGAAACATTAGTGTATTCAGTGTTTCTGGAGACCATGGTGATTTTAAAAGGACACAGAAAATCCTTTTTCATTAAAAGGAAATGTTGTGTAATCTTGAGTGTGTGAGGAAGCACACAACTTAGCAGGACTGAGTGGAAAGAGATCCCTGCCACTAGATTAGTTTATTTTTAATAGGCTTGCAAAGTCTGGAAATGGTGTACTCCACTGCATGCAGACTTTAACCATGTCTGACTTCAGAAGTAGTTTGTAGTAGTTTAAACCACAGACGTTATAATTTGAGGGTTACTATTTTCTGAAAAACCACTAACATTGCAGGCTGTGGCTGCACTCCCTAGATAAAATTTAGTATTGCCACCTGATCCTTGTGTGGAAATAGAAGAATTTTCCTATAAAATTGCAAACCATCATACAGCTTCTTTGGTATTTTTTGTTGTTTTTTTTTCTTTTATACTGACTACAGTTCTCTGATATATCCCATACACTGTTTTTTCTTTTGGTTTTCCTGCAGATACATATGTTGTGATTACATGGTTGTGATTTCTAACATACGGTTGAATATGATTTGTAAACTGAGTAATTGAATAACTTTATTTTTCATTAGGTATTCTAATCTTCTAACTGGTGTCCAGCACATGTATATAAAGCCCTGTAACTTTGTGACTGCAAGGTAGTACTCCAGCCTCTGATCAGATAGTTAAAAAGTAAAATAAAATCTAAAAAAAAAAGTTACACCTCAAGTGCATTTTGTGGAGTGCTCTTCCTCAGCTTCTTATAGCAAAATGGGCTTTCCTATTTTCTTGAATCTTAAAATAGCACTAAAAGCCTCAAATATGCTGTACCCTTTTTACCTAAAGATGAAATAATGGCCAATTTTTACCTCTGCAACCAAAATCTAAGTTAGGATAAAATCAAAAGGTAGATATAGGAGGAAAGAGCAAAGAGATGAAAGACTGAAATAAGTGCATATGCTGATAGGATGTACATGCAGCTAAGCCTTTGTTAAACACTAGTCATAGGTAATATCAGTTTTAAATAAACTTTGTATCAGTTGATAATTTGGTGTAATGACTGACAGAAATAATGTGAAGACAGACAATGACTTTGAGAACTTAGAGGAGAGCACTCCATGAAAGCCAGCCATCCAGCCAGTATTCAGTCCACCAAAAAGTACCCCCATCCAAGCCATGAGCAGCCACTTCCTCCAGGAGAATACCATGTGAAAAGGTGTCAAAGGCTTTACTAAAGTAAAGCTCTGTTTGCTATGTTCACTTAAAATTAAACTTAGTATGTGGTATGGCAGTTGTTCTCACTCAAATTTTGAGTCATCCACTGTGTAATTAAATGATCTATATAAGATTGCAGAAAGCACAGGGATTAAAGAAATTGGAATAGCTGTTCCACATACTAGCTATTCCCAGAACCTTTGGGAGTAGGTATTTGCTTTCTTTAAATATTAGGATTTTGGAATATCCACTGATTCAGGATTATTCATATTTTTCTGAACTTCTGGCTTCCAGGAATATATAGAAAAGCTAACATTTATGTGCTAGAGTTGAGGCACAGCAAAGCAATGAGGGATTTGGCTTGAATTCTTAAATCTCCCTTTTTTGGAAAATCTAGGGAAGCTAAGAGGATCCTTGGATCTCCTTATTATAAAACTCTTACTTTATACGTATTATGAATATGACAAAGAGGGAGAAAGTAAAAAGGTAACATCATTATTTAATAGTGTAGAAGTAACCATTAATTTTTTGTCCCTTCTGGGGAACTAGATGATCTTAAGGTCCTTTCCAACCCTAACAATTTTATGACTCTATGTTAGAAAATAACTTATTTTTTAAATTAGCTTGTTGCTCTTGAAATAACAAACAGTAAAAGCTAGTATGATTATGATATGCTTCACTTCAACAGGATGTTATACAACTTTGCTTTCACTGTTACCCGTAACTATATTCTTCAGAGAATTAGTGCTGGTCTAAATTTTGGGAACTTGCCACTGTAAATGGAAAAAAATTCTTTCTGATTTTCTGTTTTCTGCTTTAATACTGGTGTAATCAAACAGTCTTTCATAAAAGTATTACTAGTGTTTTCTGGTTTGGTTTTTTTTAATAGACTTGTAGAGTTTAATTGTATTTTTTGTTTAGACTTCTACTTATGTAGTGTTTCAAGTACATGATATCAAGGGAAGTTAACATACTTTAATTGATTGTAAGTATTTTCTTGATGACATATTTTTTACATACTAAGATATACCACCATATTAATTCTGTAGTTTGCTTTAAGGGTTTAATGGGGTAGATAAGAGCTTTTTTTCCGTTCTAAGACAGTATTTTGGTACTTTTGACAAATCAAACTGCCATGAGAATATATTTATGAAAACAGCGTATTTCTATAATATATATCTTTCTGTTACTTTTTCTGTTAGGGTTCTGTTAGCTCTGTAATGAAAGAGACCTTTGCCTCAGGATTTTGGTTGTTTTTTTTTTTTTTTTTTTTTTAACTGAAATATAAAA
>NDXB01017327.1:50779-62318 GCA_002631895.1 Agapornis roseicollis | reverse complement strand
GAGATTATTTATTTAGGATTTTTGTTTTTTTTTTTTTTTTTTTTTTGTAAACTGAATTAAAATCGAAAAAAATGATCATCGGTTTTCACAACCATGGTTTTCATATTTGCTGTATTCCAGAACAGAGGGAACTACATTGTTGCACATTTGATTTGTGATTTTAGACTTTTTCTGTTTTAAAAAGTGGCAGAAGTATAGTTTTTCAGAAAGTATTCAGTTTAGGCTGAAGAGGAATAAATAGCTAAAGGTAAGAAATAACACTTCTAGCTGAAACACTTCCACTGAAGAGTCATTAAAAGAAAATGTGGTTTGGTCCAATTCAATTGAGTTCCTGAAAAAAATATTTTCTGCAAAGAAGACAGAATTTTAAAGCATCAAGAATACATACCTCAGCATTTTGGCATTCTGTATTTAAAGAAGGTGTCACTACAGCTTGACAAATGTTTCTTAAATCAGTAAATAAAGCAATAAGATGTTGCTATTCTATCTCACAAACACTTGTAAAGTTACATATTTCTCCTTATGTCAATAATAAATATGGTGCTTTAACTGAATGCTTTAAATTGAGTATTTTAAGTAGTGCAGCAAAGTAGTTGATTTCTTCTAAGCTGGACAGTGCATGTATAAGGTACACTCAGTCATTTTGACAGGACCCTGAAAGCCTGTGAACAATTAAATTTGAAAGAAAAGTTAAGCCGTCCTTGATTTTTATCTTTTGTTTTACTGACATGGTGAAAAATGATGTTAAGTTTTACTTTCTGTGTACAAACTGTGTTGCTTAGAAGACATTATTCTTGTTTAATATTTAGTTAATAATGGATGATGGATCATATCTGATAGTGCAGCATATAGCAAAAGGAAGAGTTTGAACTCGGTTTAGATATTTGGTCCTTGGCCAGAAAAGATTGGAGGCTGGGAAGGAAGGAAGGGGTTGGGGGGGGGAAGTTTAAAACTAACCTGCCACACTTTCACAAATCTAAATTACAGATTTGTGTCATAAAACGTCTGTCTTTGTTACTTTTCAGTCAGGAAAACCTGTAGATAAGTTTTTGCACTGCCTACTAGTAACAGAGTATTAATGCCTAATCAGCAAACAGTAATAGGGAAGATGGTTCATGTATATTTACTTTTAGTTTTTAGAAAGCTTTGATGTGAAAAAAAATCATGTATGTGAATCACATTAGAGCCCTGGTGAATGTCTGCACTTAATTCCATGTGCTGTTCTCCAAATCCTCCCTTAGGGCATCTGCAATACATCCTTAAAGGGATTATTTTGCTCTTCTCAGGCCTTTTAATTATTGAAGTACTGAATTTAAAAAATACTTGTAAAGATACCACATACCTTTAGGATAACTGTCATTGAGAAAGGAGAGTGTTCATGATACAACTTCAATAGGAAGGAAATGGATAACCTGTTATTACATATGTGAAATACTTTGAATATTTACTCTTACATATTTCCTTTCAAAAAGGAAATTGTCAAGGAAGCACTAATGGAGGAGCAAAAACGAAATGAAAAGGCAGTTGAAGAAGCAGTCAAAAGGACAAGAGAGGAACTGATGGAATATATTAAAGAGCAGAAAAGGGTGAGTTATCACTGGCTGTGGGCTTCACTTCATGCATTGAAAAACAGATAAAACATATTAATCCTTAAAACTGTCTTAAAATGAACAAGAAAACAGAATCAGGAGTTATGTCTTCAGATTTGTCACTTTTTTAAAACAATTTGTTACTATGATATATTTCTGCATACATATTTATAGAATTTTAAGTTCATCAAAAGCAGAAAAGCATAAATCAATACACTGATAAATTTAAAGTATTACTACAGTAACTTAAAGATGGGACATAAATGCAGTCTGTCAAATTCAAGTTGTGATCTGAGTTTAATTCATTGAAAGCACTTCAGTATCAATAACAGATGCTATTTGATGTTCACAGATTACCTTTGTGTACAGTTTGCATGCACACAAAGGTTATTAATAATCCTCTCAACTCATATGGCAGCCTGAAAATGATGGCAGCCTGAAAATATAGTGGTATTCTCTTGAGCATCATTTATAACCAGTGCACGGTTCCTGTTACACAATGTTGCAATGTTCTGAAGCTCAGTTTCAGGTATTCTGTTAATGCTGTATACTTGCAGTTTAATGATTGTGTATAAACAGTAAAATGTAACTTAAAAGACAGTTTGATTTGGTTCCAGCAAGCAAAGTAGGAGCTTCCCCTTAGAGGCTTTTTATGAAAAGAAAACAAACAAAAACCCCTCTTTCAAACTGCAAGATCAAATTCAGTGATTTCAGTATTCTCAATAAATAAAATCACTAAGCTTGAACCTAATTAGTAACATTGTCCTGGGAGGGAGAAGGAAGAAGAGCTAAAGTTTGGCCTCTTGTGTTTCCTGCTTTTGTGGGCTATATGGTATTATAGGAAGTATGATTTATCTTCAGATGTTGCACTCTACTACTAGTTAAGATTACTATCGGACGAGCTCTCTCTTCCATTAGCTGTGAATGGAGAAACTTGCATTTAGTAGTATGGGTCTTGCTGACAAAGATATTTAAACAGACATCCAGAGCAAAAAACAATCCATAATGATGTTTGAGCTTGTTTAGATCTGAAGCTGGTCATTTGCAAAGGATCATCTGTGGCAAAGGTGAAAATGGGTTTTCTATTAAATTAGCTTGTATCATAAATAGGGCCACTAATGCAGATCATCTAGTCCATCTAATGCCGAATCCTCACTGTTGACAGCTACATCACACCAATTTGACTTGACAGTAATTTAGTGCAGGGACTTCAATAGCAGCTGGGGGTCCTTAATCTCTTAGATTTCCATTTTCATCAGAAATGGAGACTTTGTTTCATTTTCTTTCCATCTACACACAGTTGGAGCTCAGTGTCATTATTCCCTTGTCTGACTACTGTTAATCTGCCTTGTGCTTGTGAAGTTTTTACAAATCAGTGAAACAATGGAAATGTCATCTACAAAGAAGCAAAATCCTCATTGGGTTATGTATAAGGAGCATCATTTTAATTCATTTTGTAGAGTCCTTGAATATCAGCATATTTTAGTCAATTTCTTGCCCTTACTGGTCAGCTGACACATTTCTCCAGAGAAAATGCATCACAATATGTCCAGAAAGTTATCTTTATTAACTGTGTGAAGGTACATTTGACCATATAATAATGATATGTCAGCAGGAGAGGGACCCAAGGAGTATTTATTCTCCCAAAGGATATCTGGAGAGCAGTTGCTCAAAGAACCTGCTTGTCTAAGCTCCTAACATGGGACAACAAGTCATTTAAATGTTATGAATTTCAAGCTGCTGTTGTACTTGTTTGTCAGAGACATCTATATAGACTAAAATGCCACCCAGAGATTTCAGGTTGGGTTTTCATTCCTCCTGATATCTCCCACTCTCAGTTGCATGAGAGAATTCAACAATATCACTGGCATACTTGCTTCCTACCTGTTTTGTGTTTGCCTGCCTCTCTGCCAGTGGCTATCTCAGAGTATGGTCTCACAACTTTTAAAATACCTGCCTCATCAGTGAAGGTGTAGAGCCAGGTTCTATGTTGTGCAGCAGTTAGCCGTTCTTTTGGCTCATGCTGAACTGAAGGATTTAAGACAGTTCACCTTCCAGTCTCTTGTTCTTCCTTCACTTTTGTTCAGCAAGTGAAAACTAAGCAAACTGAAAGACATAGCATAGTGTTTTGAGTTGTTTTCACAAATGCACTTAATTCTTTGTCACCTTAGCAGCTAGTTACAAATAGATATGAAACTTTCAGACAGAAATGTCATTTTTCATGTTGACTGTGTCATTGCAAATTGTCCAGAAACTGAGAAAGGCCGAATAATAATAGTAAAAACCCAAATACTTCCAGGTATCTTATAAAAGTTCTAATGATCAAAGCAGTTAACTGGTCACTACTGCACTTCAAACTAAGATCTGTTTCCAATTATTTGTTGTTAGAAAGGCCAGGAAATTCTTTGCTCTGCTTCCTATTTTTTTCAAACGTAACATTCAGTCTCCTTCTACATAATCTGCAAATGTTTGCCTTTTGTTAAATGTTAAATGTTGCCTTTTGTTAAAAACTAGGCATTGTTAACTCTTGAAATCACACCAATGTTAGGAAGTTCTGTGGAATGGAGGTTGGCAAAAGTATTCTCTTGTCCAATTCCAGTGTTTTTATTGTCCATGCTACAGATTGAAAGTGCTTCAAAAAATGTTCAGTATGTTATAGTTTGCATGTTTATAGCAGACTAAAATGGAGTACTCTACTATTGTGGCTATTATTTATGTACTACTTAATTTTTGTGACTATTAGCTGTGAAGACTTAAAAATTAATTCTTCTGGTTGTCACATGTAGGAGAACAGAAGCCACAAAAAAGAAAGCTTTCTACCAAATAAATGTAATGCTGAATAGGTTATTTACAGAAATTTTCTAAATTTACTTTTTAGATTTACTTTGTGAGATAAGTATTTAAAGTAAGAATTTCTTATATTTGTAGTTAATGAACTAATACCCACACAGCCAGCCAACAAGCAAATTGTAATTTTTCCTATTTATGTTGTCATTCATCTTCCTTCAGGAAAATTTACTGCTTGTTTGCTGACAAAACCCGAACTATATTAATCAGTTACATGTTGTCTGCTACATTGTACACTGCTGTCATTGACTTTAAAGGGCATATTTTGACCAACCGGGGAAAGCTTATGTGCTAGGACTTGAGCAATAATTTGAATGACAGACTTGGTTTTATTCCGTGAAAGACACAGACACTTGTCACAAATACACTGCTGTCGTAGTTTAAACCCAGCCAGGCAGCACGTTCACTCACTCCACCCCCACCCCTCCCCTCTGGCCCTCCCCTCTTTCCTCTCCCCTCCCGGAGGAGTGGGAGGAAAGAAGAGCCGAAGAAATATGACTCCCACTGGTTCAGATGACAACAATCCAGTCACTAAGGTATAACACAAATCACTATTGCTATGACCAATAATAATAATAACAAGGAAAACAAGGGAAGAGGGTACGATACCACCCGCCGAAAACGAGCCCGACCGGGAAGATCCCTCTCCTTCCGGGTAACTCCCAGTTACCCCCTGGGCATGATGTGCTATGGTATGGAATACCTCTTTGGTCAGTTTGGTCCTGTCAGTACAGTCCTGTCCCTCCTTCCTCCCGGCTTCCCCTCCTCCCCGGCAGAGCATGAGGCTCACAAAGTCCTTGGTCAGGGCAAACATCGCTCAGCAACAACCAAAAACATCGGCCTTATCAGCCTTGTTCCCGGGTTAAGTCAAAACACAGCTACTAAAGAGAAGAAAAACTGACTGCAACTGCTGAACCCAGGACAACTGCCCTCTCGATTTCAGGGACAGAAGTTGGAAGTGAAGAGATAAGCAATGTAATGGTATTCACTGTACTGCAATGTGTTCCCATATGATTTGTGCAGCTGTGTCTCATAACCTTTAGAAGAAAGCATAACAAACCATTGCATTTCTCTGACTAATATTTACCAATATTGCACACTTCAGAGTTGCAAATATCCAAATGAAATTTTTTGGGGGTTTAGTATTTAATAGATCATTTTTTCCAGTATTGTGGAAACTAAGGACCAATTTCAACAGCAGTGTTTTATTTCTATTTAAGAATCATTGGCAAGCTGGTATGAGCCACTTCTGTCTTACTGTAAAATGAAAAAAAATTGTCAAGTTTCTGTTCTGGCTTTGTATAGAAAAATTATTCCTTTAGTTTGGTAATAATACAATTAAATTAGGAGACTAGAATTCCAGCCCATTTCTTGCTTCCCTGACTTTTCTGAGCAGTTATGTCCAGCTGGTGGGATGTGTGGGAGGTTACCCCTACGAGGTCTTGGTATGTGCTAGGACAGTCAGCATGACTATTTACCATGTAACTAGAAGAACTGGAAATATTTTTGCTCTTTTCTGAAAAAGACTTGGAATATTTGGAAAATACTAGAACATACCCAAATAACACCCATTTATAGAGGGTCAGCTCATCTTGGACTGTACCTTAAAGTACAAGTCATACATTTTCCCAGTTTCAGTACAGTAGGAAAGAAATAAGATGCCTGCCTGGTAGCTGAAACTGTCTGTGATTGTAAAAACAATGTTATTACCAGAAAACACCTCCAAATCATAGCCCTGTTACTGCAACATTGCATATCAGCATCTTTTAAAATTCTCTCTAGTATTCCTTCTTTTTTTCCTGAATAAACAGCATTCAAGTTGAGAATGTGCTGCTCCAGCTATTAGTTTTTCCCCTCTCTTTTTTCCGAGACTTCAACTGTAGCCTTCTGTACTGTCACAACATATATGTTATTAGTGTGAATAGGAAGGACCCTGACTTGTGTTACGGATTGGTGACTGTCATTTATTGATCCATTTGTGTTAAGTCACTTGCAAAATCAGTCATCAAACTCAGAGAATTTTTTTAAAATTCTTGAAGATAGAACTTATGCCCTTCAGAGTTAGCCAGTTACAATCGGAATTTTGATACGTGTTACTGTTTTGCAAGTGTGCTTGGTTTCAAGCGTCAAGCACAGCTTTCCTCTGAAGGTTTATTATTTGAAGACAAGTGCAAGTGGGAGAGGTTATGAAAATCAGTTTCTTTTAAGTTACTAATCCAAATAAGTGATTTTTTTTTAATATTTGCTATATTTTAATATGACTTAAAACAAAATAGGGTGTCATTACCATTCTTGTTCCTGAATGTTTGGCTTGGCATTTGATGCAAGGCCTCAATTGCAGGCTGACGTGCCAGCAGCTGAAGCTGAAAACAAGACTGCGGTGGGCAAACTGGAGATTTAATTTCAGAAAGAGTGTTTATATTTTCCCTGGGGCCACATTAATGAGAGTCCAAACCCTAAATGTTACCACCAACACATTTTAACAGACCCGTTTCCCAGTTTTTAACGTGTGGTGTCACCTTGAGTGTTTTTTCTTTTAACTTTTTCCTCTTCTTCTAACTTTAAAAGAAAAGCAATAAAGCTGTATCATTTTTGGCTGAATTTAATGTCATGTTTGGGGAACATAAAGTTCTGCATAATGCAACAAAGTCACATTGAAAAACATTTAATCCTGTCTTTTATTTCTATATCAACTATTTTAATAATTCAGCTTTAAATTACCATGCAAAACTTCATGTCACTACAAAACACATCACAATCTGGTATGTGCATACGTGATATAGGGGTCCACATATTGATGTCCTGAATCAGCCTGATGTCAGAACATCTGTGCCATGCCTAGGATGAACTTGTGACCAACAGGTCAGTGCCAAGAGAGACAGTAGTGATGGGGTCACTCAGAGTTCCTTAGCTCAGTTTCCTGCTCCTTCAGCTGAGCCTGTTTTGTGGCTTTAATAGGATTAAAGAAACATTTACAGGGAGGCTTTAAGAGCATTTTCACACTGCTCCTTTACCCAACTCAAAGAGCAGTATAAATCCAATGGATTAAGTAAGGGATTTATGTAAAGTTGTAGTGTAAAATGAGTTGGTGCACCTGGCTTTTCTTTTTCTCTTCTGTGAATAAGGCGTACTGGAGCAGTATTCGGAATGTGATACAGAAGTAAGCTTAGCATTTTTTCCTGTTAAGTCTTTATAAACTTTGAAATTATTGTTTCTAAATATTAAAATTAAACTGTAGTTTCTGATGGAGGAATACAGTATTCCAATCTATAGATCCTTATAGATTTTCTGCATTTTTCTGCCACTTTTCTGTACTGAAGCATCATGCATTTAAGAGAATTTTTAATTTCCAGTAAATTATGGTCTTTAAAACTGCAGAGGGGGGCGGGGGAAGTACTGTTCTCTGTCAATTACTTAGGTTCATTAAAATCCAAAGAAAATTGTTAAGAAACCAAAATTATAATTTTCAAACTCCCTGAGTAATCATTTATGCTGCTGAAAGCAACTTCATTGAGACTACATGTGTAATCTGTTGTATGATTTTTGCAATTACTTTAGAGTAAAATTGCCAGAGTTTGAAGTTCTTTATTTTAAACTGTTTCATATATGTTTTTGTGCCTCACTGTGTAAATCTACAAAGACCATGATTAGTCAGGTGAGGTTCCAGCTGAAACTGAAATCAAGTGGTGTTATTGCTGAGAAAATATTGTGCTATCAAAGCGAAAAGGGGAAAAAAAAAAAAAAAACCCCGAGAAACAAACCAGGATGAATTATAACATTCAACAGTGAGATGACCAGTTAGGACACTATTTCAAAACTACTCTTGTGATTCAGATGTATTGCGTTTTTTATTCAATGTGCATCATTAGAATTACTGTAACAGGTATATTGACTTTGGATTGGTCTGCAATCACATAATCATTCAACTTGCTCTGTGGATATAGACTGTTCACCTTAATAAAGATTTGCAGTGTACATTGTACTAATGTCACCCAGATGTATCCAACAGTGGATACTGGTGTTGTTTTTCACATCATGAGGTGATGAAGCTGCACCTGAGGTCCAGGGAAATGCAACATCTGTCATCCAGGGTCCCTCTGTTCTGCAAGTATTTGATAAGAAAACAGAAGACTTCCATATTTCTTTCTATTGTCCATTAGGAAGGCTTTGTTTGACAGGAGGAAGTGATGCATCCTTAGCCACCTCCCGTCACCTGTAAGTGAGGCACTCCTGAATTGTTCCTGACTCATCCTTCAGTGTTACAGTTGAACTGTGGTTTATACTGTACGTCTGGAAATCTGAGAATTCTAAACAGATCATTTGTCTTGAGATTGGTTATTTTGCATTCTCTAAAACTTTCACAAAATCTGTTTTGAGATTAAGTAGAGAAAAAAAATCAAAGTTCTTACTTACGTGTGTGGAATTGCTTATTTTTAATGCAACTTGTGACTCTTGCCCACAGGCATTTTCATTAGATTAACTAAGAAAAGGAAACAAAAAAGAACAAAGCAACAACAAACCAGACAAAACTATGGATCCTTGTGGGTGAATGAAAGTGAATACCCTTATTTTACTATCCTAGTGAGAAAGTTAAATCAGCTGGACTTGGAAGGTTAAACATATATTATTCTATTAGACTGAAGAAGTGAATGCTTTGAGGAGTACTTGATGAGGATTTTGTTATTCATGTTAAAATAAAAAGTTTATTCATTTTCAGTCTTTTTCTTTGAAACTCATCTGTATGCTAATAACCAAATTTAATCATAGAATCATAGAATAGTTATGGTTGGAAAGGACCTTAAGATCATCTGGTTCCAACCCCCCTGCCATAAGCAGGGACACCTCACACTAAACCATGTCACACAAGGCTTCATCCAACCTGGCCTTGAACACTGCCAGGGATGGAGCACTCACAACCTCCCTGGGCAACCCATTCCAGCATCTCACCTAACAGGAAAGAATTTCTTCCTTATATACAATCTAAACTTCTGCTGTTTAAGTTTGAACCCGTTACCCCTTGTCCTGTCACTACAGTCCCTAATGAAGAGTCCCTCTCCAGCATCCCTATAGGCCCCCTTCAGATACTTGTATTCCTCTGATTTGTATTTCATTGACATTTCCTAATTGAGAAATTTAGAGTATGTGTAATCAGGTATTTTGGTAACACAGCAGCAGTTATAAATTTTAAGTTGGTGTAATCCACGTTACTGTGTACTACATTGTCCTGGTTTCAGCAGTAGCAGTTATTTTTCTCCTTCTCAGTAGCTGGTGCAGTGCTGTGGTTTTGACTTTCAGCCTGGGAACAGCACTGATAACACCGATGTTTTTAGTTGCTGCTCAGTAATGTTTGCTCTGACCAAGGACTTTCTGCATCTCATGCTCTGCCAGGGAGGAGGGGAAGCTGGGAGGAAGCAGAGACAGAACACCTGACCCAAACTGACCAAAGAGGTATTCCATACCACAGCACATCATGCCCAGTATATAAACTGAGGGCAGTTACCCGGAATGGCTATATCACTGCTCAGGTCAGGTTGGGTATTGGTTGGTGGGTGGTGAGTGGTTGTATTCTCTTCCCTTGTTATTTCCTTATCGTTATTATTATTGGTGGTAGCAGCAGTGGTTTGTGTTATACCTTAGTTACTGGACTGCTCTTATCTCAACCCGTGGGAGTTACATTCTTTTGATTCTCCTCCCCATCCCTATGGGAGCGGGGGGAATAAGGGAGGGAGTGAGCGAACAGCTGCATGGTTTCTGAGTGACAGGCTGGGCTTAAACCATGACATACATGCAAAGTTTAATCAGTTCAATATGATCAACTTGGATTAATTAAAGCTAAACAATCATCTGCAATTTTATTTTCTTAGTCATAGGCCAACTTTTTGGCTTTTTGCAAGTCCCTGCTGTACTATTCTCTTGGCACCAAGGGGATCCTAAAGAGTCTTGGAAAGTTAATGATGGATA
This sequence comes from Agapornis roseicollis, assembly GCA_002631895.1. Taxonomy (NCBI): domain Eukaryota; kingdom Metazoa; phylum Chordata; class Aves; order Psittaciformes; family Psittacidae; genus Agapornis; species Agapornis roseicollis. The sequence goes on along the minus strand of NDXB01017327.1, from coordinate 51,921 downwards.
TGCTCAGTAAAGGCATTTTGGCATGCACGTGCAAGGCTGTCAAATTGCAAGAGAGAAGAGGCAATTGTTTCACTCTGACATTATTGTGAGTTTTCAGTGCAAAGATCAGAAGCTGGAAAAAGGCCTTTTCCATTCCTAGATTTCTGTGATACCATTTTAATTGCAATAGAACTGGAGCCCCAAAGAAAAAAGGACAGAACACAGAACTCTCTTTTCCATTGTGTTTCCATGACAAGTAAGGACACTCTTGTGGTCTCCAGATCTGTGTTGTGAAGATCCAGAACTTGCAGCATCTTAATTAAAAATGAAAAACAAGTTGTGGTCTGTAGAATTTCTCTGTCCGTGTGCAAGAATAGGTTAAGCCTAGAGTAATTGCAGGGACACCACAAAGTCCCATTACAATCAACAGATTCTCTTGGCTGTTCAGTTTTGATAGGGTGTTAATTTTTTCTTTTGTTCACTGCACAAATGAGTAGATAACTTTGTGCCTAAGGATGGTTCATTCTGTTTTATCTGCTTGCATTTTTGTTGGGTTTTTTTTGGGGAGGGAATTATTTGAAACTTTTCAGTACTGGTTGTATGCACACTTTTTCAAGCTGCTTTTATACCAAATCTTGTAGCTTCTTTGCTCTATTTCTCAGGTATGTCTTCTTGTTTACTGGTTTTATCCTTCTACTGAATTTTGATTTAAAAAAGTAAACTGGGAAGCTGGATTTACCAGATGTGTTCTGATGAATCGTTCTTATGATTGTGTCCTGCAGTTGGATTCCTGCAGCAAAGCCACTGAATCAAAGTTTGAGACTTAATCAAGTTGTCTGTGAAGCTACAGAAATACGTAAAGGAGCAAATTTTCTTACCTACAGCAACATTAAGAGTAGATAGATGAGGCAACACGATGTGATTTCCTGTTTACTTTTCATATTCAAATTATCATGAATGATAAAAAGACTAAGCAGCCATTACCTATGAACTGGAAATTTAGCAAGATGCTTCAATTACTTTTATATATATTGTTAATATGTACGTAAGTTCTTTTTCTGCCTTGGATGCAGACTACTAACTCATATAATTTGTCAAGTGTGGTTTTCCATCCCTTGCCCCCCCACCCCTTAGCAATAGCTTATCTTTTTTTTTTTTTTTTT